>QTSX02002317.1:0-167503 GCA_014839935.2 Entomophthora muscae | reverse complement strand
GCCCAGGCAGGCTAATTTTAGCTGCCCAGTAAACCCAGTTAAAGCCTACCCTTCATTAAGTAATTTTAATTAAATTATTTGGCCTCAAGAACGCCTGTTAAACCAGTCCAAAAAAAGTGATCAAATTGGGAAAAACCCCATAACCCCAGAATCCAAACCTGTCAGAACCAATGGCCAGAAAAGCCAAGATGGATACCAAAAAGCCAAACAAATGTTCCTGAAAACCCCAAAAAAGACCATGAAGCAGCCAAAAAAACAGCAGAACCTGAGATGTCAAGCCTTGCCACACAGATAGCACCAGAAGAATGCCCAGAGGCACTTGAATGTGAGTAAGTATATAAATCAGAAGCACCTGAAAAAGTTATATATCATTATCCTTACCAAATAAAGTTTTTATGAACCTTTGGTTCACCAATCTGTTCTCATACATATTTTTTATACTCTTTCACCTGAATACACCCAAGCGTCAGCACCCATCCCCTGGGATAGATAGCCAGACTCCAGTTGACAAAACCAAAGCCTATGACTACTACCATCCACCCAACACTCCATTTGGCCCTGTGCATTTCACTGAGTATCCCCCAAATCCTGATCACAAACACTGGTCCTTGGAAGACTTGCAGTGGTACACCCGCCCAAACACACCCAAGGAACCCTACCAAATTTTTTATGGCGGCAAAGCAATCACCATCTACCCTTTGATCTTCAACAGGAAGTTCAACAATCCTGCTGCCTACCTGGTCCCCATGGAACCACCCCCAACACCCAAACCAACCATCTCAACCCCACCTGCTTCTGATTCCACTGGCCAGAGTAGTCAATTCCTGGGGGTGCTTTACCTGGCGCTCACAGGATTTATTGACTCTGCCTTGCCAGCTGCTGGACCTTGGGCTGTGGCTGGGAAGGCCCTTCCCTACTTGGTAAAGTTAGGTCCCATCATCTGGTGGACCATGCCAGTACCTGCTTCAACTCCTCCCTCACCTGCTGGAGCTCTACAGTACTTTTGAAATCCTGACAATGTCTGGCCTTGCACTAGACTTGGTGTCATACAAACCTGGTACCAAAATACCCAATGGTTTTTTCCTGCACCAGAATATGGGGATCCTGCTCTCTGCCTTCAATGCCTTGTTAGCACAAGGGTTTTTCCAGGCACTTACCACTGTCTCTTGAGCCATAGATGAAAGCATCATGTCAGCCCACATATCCCAAAGACTTTGTAGCACCACCTTGTAACCATTCACAGGAGCCAATGACAACAACACCACGGCATGGATTCAATCTGCCCAGAATAAACTGGCACAAATGGAGTGCCCACAACGCTTCTGGATTGCAGAAATCTACATGCAACTCACTCACAACGCTGGCACCTGGTGTAAAAAGTGGCATAAGGACCACACTGAAAAGGATTGGAACACCTTCAAGTAGGACTTCTTGGCAAGATTTGTGCTTAAAGACACCACACTCATTATCATATGCCAAGTAAAAAATCTCACCCAAACAGGCACGGTTAAGGAGCTCACTAAAACATACAAGAAACTCTGCCTGTGTGCCCCTCAGATATGGCCTTTGACATCCCAGCTACCCATCTCATGTACTATAACACCCTCAAGTTGCAAATGATGAGATACGGCAACCTGGATCAAGTGACTAATCTGCAGAGCCTTTACTGTGAGGCAGAAAAAGCGGAGCAAACATCCAATGCCCTTCAAAAGGAACAGACTGGGAAAAGAGAGAAAACCAAGGACTCTCACCCAGCTGGAAGTTCCAACTGCCCTCCACCTGGGAATAACTATAGCAACAATAACTCAAACCACAAACCTGCTGGCTCAAATGACCACAGAAATGGGACAATGGTCATTCAAATCAAACTCACTTCTGCGTCACCACCACACAGGACAATCAGGAAGAGGGAAAGCCCTGGGAGAGCACTAAGCAAGCCAAGATTTCTCCGCACAGTTCCTGACTTGCCCAACAATTAGTACTGACCCAAGGATTTAGATCATTGTCCAATGATCCAGGTGCCCTTGGAGGACCCAGTACTCTACATCATTGCCAGACATCCCAATAAACTGATGTCCTATGCTTTCTGATTTTTCAGTTACACTGGCTCAGCATCCTGGACTTGGGCGCAGATTTAACCCTCATTTACAGCAACTTTGTAAACAAGTTCAGGATAACCAATAATAATTTGTGGATTAAGAACATGGTTTTAGCTGATGAACATCACATTGCTATGACACAGGGGACTTCCCCTTTCTCCATTACACTTGAGAAGTTACACTCCATCATCCAAGGTCCCGTCATTGACTTTCCAAAGTTTGACATTGTACTGGGTTTGGATTGTTTGCAAAAGAACAACCATCACGTAGACTGGGAAACCTCAGTATTGACCATCAAACGTGAAGGTGTCAACCACTAGATCTACCCTGACTCAGTGGATCAACTCCTAGACAACCATGTCTTTGTGCGCATTACAGAGACCCTGGACAAAAAAGAAAACCTGAAGACAATTGACTGGGACTCCTGCCAGTACAAGATCATACACTTCAAAGATCACCAGCATAGCTCCACACCTCAGGATTGCAAAATTGTGGCCCGCCATCCAGAAATCTTCAAGGCGGCACTACCCGGGTTATCCTCAGAAAAACATATCCAACATTCCATTCAACTCAAAGGAGTTGTACCCAAAGCACAACCTATCTACCGACTGACCCCAAACAATAACAATGCGCTACGCACCAACCTCAAAGAGGCTTTGGAAAAAGGTCTTATCTGCCCTTCACAGTCTCCCTTTGGTGCTGCTGTATTTTTTGTGGCAAAAAATATGGCACTCTTTGACTGGTCACATATTATCAAGCCTAAACAAAGTTACCATCAAGAATTGTTAACCACTCCCACTCATTGACAACCTCTTCAATGCCCTGGGCGGTGCCACACTCTTCTCTGAGATTGACCTAACTGCAGGCTACAACCAAATCTGTATCAAAGAGGAAGACATCCCTAAGACAGCCTTCCACACTAAGTATGAGTCATACAAGTGTGTGGTGCTCAATTTTGGAATGGTAAACACACCTTCAACCTTTGTTACCTTTAGAACAAGGTGTTTTCCCCCCACATAGGCAAACATGCACTATGTACTTGGACAGCATCATTGTCTACAGCCCCTTGGTGAAAAAACTATAAGGATAGGGAGGCAGTCTTTGCCACCCTGGCGCAACATAAACTGCTGGCCAAACCCTCTAAGTGTCAGCTCTTCCACAAACAGTTACCCTTCCTGGGACACATAGTTTCAAAAGATGGCATCAAACCAGACAAACAGCAAATTCAGGTTATCTGCAAGATGCCATCACCAAAGGACAAGTCAGAACTCTGCACATTCCTAGGGATGTTTGCCTATGTACAAAGATCTATCCCCAACTGTGGTGTTTTGACAGTACCTTTGTCAGCCATAATTGGCGCCAAATCCAAGTTTTTATAGACCCCCTCCCCCAACGTGACCTTTGTTTCTGACGTCTAAAAGGAGAAAATCACAACTGCTCCTATCCTACAGTATCTTAAGCAAGACAGAGAATATCAAATGGAGACAGATGCCTCTTATGCGTCTATTGGGGAAGTACTATAAATCAAGAACACCAACAGCAACTTCTTACCCATAGCTTACAAGTTGTGCAAACTAACAGACGGTGAATGTTGCTAACCCATCCATAAAAAGAAACTGCTAGAAATTGTACACTGTCTTGTTAAGTGGCGCTGTTACCTGGAACACCAAGAATTCACCACCCTAACTGAACACAAATCTCTCATAGATTTCAAAACACAAGCCAATCTGTTCAGGCGCCAGGTGTGCTGGATGGAGCTAATTGAAAGGTTTAGCATGAACATCCAATACAAACCAGGACCCAAGCTTGCCATGCCAGATGCACTCTCTTACTTGTATGTTAGAGCCACAGGAGGGGAAAATGGTCTCAATCCAAAACTAGCCCTTCCTGGTACTCTAAACTAAAAACAAAGGCTTCCATCCAGGCACTACCAGCATCACTAAAGAAAAGGTCATCAAAAAAGAGCACCTCTTCATGGATGTATACAGGACACTACACTGCAAGATGACTGATGGGAGCACCATGCTGTACATTCCTACACACCAATGAGTTGACATCATTCTACGCTATCACAGAGACTTAGGACACACCAAGAGCTGCAATATTTATAAATTTCTCAAACACAAGGCACAGTGACCAACCCTATATCAGGACTTTAAGGAATATTCTTGAACAATGTGAATTTTGTGAAAACTTTTCCAAGAGCAACACCCCGCCTAAGTCTGTATTGCCCATTTTTTTCCAGCTGCCTTTCAAGGTATGGGCCCTGGACATTATGGGGCTCATGTAGGAAAATAAAAACAACAAAAAAATACATCATCACTGCCATCAACTTTGCCACTTGCTGGCCAGTAGCGCAGGCGGTGATGACCCACACAGGCAACAACATACAACAATTCATTGACAAGAAATTAACAGCAAGTTTGGAAAGCCAGAATTCCTGATAACATATTAGGGCAAGGAACTGACCTCCAAGAACACCAATGTATACCTCATCAAGAATGGGGTCTAAAACACAGTGACAGCACCTTAACATCTTCAGGCCAATGGATGAGTGGAGTGACTTAATGGTAGCTTAGTACAGGCCCTAGCTAAGTATACAGCCAGGAGACCTGAGCACTGGCATAAGCAGCTATTGACTGCAATTCTTGTATGCCATGCTTGCATGAACAGATGCACCAGGAAAATCCCCTTCAAGCTTGTCTACATTACACAACTTAATATTATTCAGGCCCTCACAGGACCCAAGCTGGAAATGCCCAGCAAGGTTTCCCCTTGTTCAGCTCCACAAATCATACAATCCAACAGCAATTAGTTAGAAAAAGAATAAAAACACATGCAAAACACGTTCATCCCCATCCAAAACTGACACAAAGTTGGTGATAAGGTCTGGGTCATGAATACTATAAAAAGTATATTACAGCCCTAGAAAGTGGGTCCTGCAATCATCTTAAAGGTAAACAAAAACAACACCTACCTTGTGCAAGGGCTTGGCAACAGCAAGCAAGATAAAGTCCTCCATCATTACCAATTAAGACCCTTTAAAACAAGAGAAAAACAATAAGAAGCCATCCTACCAGTCACCAAATAACAGCTAGTCCAATAAAGTGCCCAGGCCCCTGACAACCTCCTTGATAACCTGCCCCCAGAGGAAGACAACCTTCAGCCAGGGCAACCTCCAGAATTAACTCATACAGAATGGAACATCCTCCATGTTGACAATTCTCAAAAATATTTTTCTTATTTTCAATATTAAAGATTATTTTTTCTTGATTAAATAATTGGCATTGATAATAGAAGCAATATTTGATTTTTATTTTGAGCTTTTAATTGAAATTATAAAAGATAAAGCAAAAAAAATTTTGAAATTGTCAACATGGAGGATATTCCATGCTGTATGAGTTAATTCTGGAGGTTGCCTCAGCCAGGAGGGGTGTTGAAACATCAAGCTCAATCTGCCAACAAGGTTCCAAGTAAGCAGGTTTGTGATCTGTAATTCAATTATCCAGTCACTTGAAGCCAAACTAGCAAGTCAACTTGAATTTCCAAATCCAACAACATGATCAAGAGCTGATCCCTTAAGGTGGATAGCTTGTTTTGGCGCTTGACTCATTAACAGGATCAGGTTGCCCCCTTCACTATCCAATCAATTGATCAACACAATCATGTTCCTGTTATCCACAATTCACACTAACTATATAATACTTATCTCAAATAAAGAACATTATCTAGTTTCTAAATACTTTTCCCCTGTGTAATCCTGCTAAAACAGCACAGTTACAACAGTATGGTTCAATTTTTTCAGCTTACCTTAATTTTATAAATGTAATAAATAGACATAGTACTATCATTTTTTGTTTTGTTTTGGTACACCTTGTTTATTTGATTCTAATCTTAAATAGGTAGAAAAATAGATTAGATTGTCTAACCAGAGCTGATGATGTTTTTTGATTCAATGAATATCAGTTCATTTTTAAATAGTTATTGTTGAAACATCTTTGATTAACCCCTCTCAGGGAATTAACGCCCTGAGTAGTTCACCAAATGGCACACCAACCAACCATTAGTTTGGTGGCACTACTATCATTTTGTCATCTATTACGGGGATCAAACAATCCAGGTCTAAGTGGAACACAACTTGAATAAGCCTTGTGACTTAAGAGGAACATTACTCAGATAAGCCCCATGATTATTATGACGTACATGGACATTATGTGGCTTATCATGAGACTATATATCATCCTATATTCATATGAATAAAGTACAATCCTCTTCTTAAATTTCCCCTTTATCTTGTTTATTATACTTCCCATAAGTATAAAGTTGACATTATTATGTTGTATACACATTTCAAACTAGAATATAAATAGTTTTTTTAAACTTTTTCTGATTTAGATGATACTACTATAGATAAGAGAGCTGAGACACTGTCAAGTGTCCAAAAACTCTTCCAACTTAAGCTTCAACTACTAAAAACTACTTACCACATATTCAAAATATGTAAACTTGTTTATCAGGGACCCATTCTCGGGCAGCTGGCCTGCTGTTTCCTGGGGTAACTTGGGCCAGGGTTTTTGCGGGCAGGGCCCACCACAAGAGAGGAGCTAACTTTAGAAGATAGGAAGCAGACTTCCCCACCCAAGACCACAGGCTGGCAGCCGGTACAATGGTGTCCACCACCCCTGTGAGGGTGATGTACACTATTCCAAAAAGCTTGCTGGTATGGTTGGTTGGAAGGTTGGGTGAAGAGGCTGGCATTGGTTTGGGTGTTACAGGCGGTTTCATGCAGAGCTTGTAAGCAGGAAGATAGTTGAACTTTCCTCTAAATAACTTGGCTTTTGAGAATATCCATGGGCCTTGGCGGTTGTATCTGATGGCGGATTGGATGCGGGCTAATGGATCTAGTTCAATGATTTTCTCTGGTGTGTAGTCCTTGTACTTGGGTTTTAAAGGATAATCAGTGAAGTGGATGGGCCCAAAGGGTACACCAGGTGGACAAAAAACTGCAGGCAGTAGGGCAGGAGGGCTGGGAGATCTCAAACTGAATTGACAGTTGGCAAATACAAAATACGGCAATAGCTGTATAAGCCAAAGTAACATAACCTTTATTCAAAAATGGCAATAAGTTTGGAGCGCAGAATCTATAGGCATATATAGCATTCCGCCTCCAAACTTAGTATTTTCCATCAGGGCTTTATCAAAATATTGGTAAAAGTGCAGGCGGGCAGCCAGAGGGCCCAGGTGTGGGAGCGGCAAAATGGCACCTCAGCTGGGTGTTCTCTCATTGGTCAGAACGTCCAATTTGATCACTTGATTCTCTTGATTATTTGCTGTGGTCACAGGGTCAGGCCCAAAGCCCGGGTTTATCTTTGGCAGTAGGGTTTGATTGGTTACTTGAGAGGACTTCAAACTCATGAAATTCACAGAGGCGCCATCTATGCTTCCATTAGGGAATTTGAGAGGCTCCTCTTCAAGCGCCACCATGGTTGAGCTGGTGCAGGTATTCTGGCTTTGGGACTTAGTGGGAGCCTCAGCTTACAGGGGCTTGATCCCAAAAAAACGCGGGTGGGTGGGCCCTTGGTCCATGGGCCCAGCGGCCTGCAGGAATGTAGGTTCAGGGTTCAAATCCCACCCTTGGGCCCAGGTTTCCTGGGGTAATGAATTGTCAATCCTGACATTGTTGGTAATTGACATCTAAAAAATACAAGATATATTCTAGGAAAAAACTTGGAAAAAGCTACTTTAGTGGCCTGGTAGTATGAAAAAAATAAATGGAAGCCAAATATTTTCTTATATACTTGCTTTTATTTGATGTTGATTAATTTTTTTGTCAAGAATATATCCTATTACTTAGTTCTTTTTTACCTGTCTTTCAGTAATTTTAATACAGCTATTTATTTTTTTGTATAATTTTTGATTTAATAAAATATTTTCAAGTGAATAATAAAAAATTACCTTTTAAAAATATTAATTTTATTGGGAATATACTTCTGAGAAGTATAATAAACAAAATAAAGAGGAGAAATAAGATCAGAATGATATCTTATTGGATATAGATGTTACAGTAGAACACAAAATGATAGGTATAACAAGACCTTGTAATACCATAAACTAGCACCAAAAAGCTGCCAAACCCCTGAAAATAATAGAGGATTCAAATGCTGTTAAAGAAAAAAATGGTTTAAATATGGAGTTGCTCAGATTCCCCTCAAAATTATGGACCTCCCCCTTGTTGATTAACTATGACAAGAGAATTGTCCAATGTACATTAATTGGGGACAGTAGCGCTTGTCCTGATGGTTGCCAAAATTTCTTAAATTATGAAGTCATTCAGTCAAATACCATCATCAAGCCATCAATTGAAAAAATATTTACACCACTGAATCAGAAGCTGCAACCCCACCACCCTCTCCTGTCCAAACTCCCTTAAAACTTTCCCAGAACCCACACTAGAAACTTGTTTCTAGATATCTTACTCACCTTGGAAAATAAAAAGAAAGTTACCCCCATGCTTGAATATTAGGGCCTCTTGGCCCTTGTCTTTTATAACTTTGCAGGTGATATTTTCCAGTTGGCCACTGACTCCTTTGCAGTTCCCTGGCCTGCCTTTTATGTAACCTACACTTTGAGCTACTATTCTAATTTTCCTCTCCAAATGATTTTATTGACTTCATAAATTTAACATCTGTTTTATTTTACACAGATCACAGCTCCAAAATCATCAAGCCTTCTTCCCAATTTGGTTTGATTTTCTCAATTAACTGATTTTGTGTTTATTATATCCACATAGTTTTTCCTTGAAATTGTGGCTTACCATCTTTCTTTAAAAATAGAAGAGGGTATTATAAAGTATCATGAGAAGCCCTATGTTATCCATGTACCTCATGGTAGTCATGGGGCTTGTCCAAATAGTATTACATTTAGTACTCAGAAGGTTTGATATCTTTATTAGCTGGTAAATTGATAAGAGTGCACTGACTTAATAATCACTTGGGGAATTACTTCCCCAATAGGGAGTAATTGTAGATCTTGAAACAATTTTTTATTCTTTAATATTTTATGATGTAGCTGAACCAATTATAGTTCAGTATGTTGCAACCAAGCTTCCAGCCTTACCTGCTAACATATCTTACAATACACAGGGGCCGCTTGATGAGTCGCCCCTTGATGTGTCTAACAACATGAACTAATCTGATGGCAACATCAAACAGTGGGCACTTTCTCCTAATTAGGAGCACTGTCAATATGACCTGCTGATCCCACATGAGTTATTCTTTGGCTCCAAGCCCTACATGGAACATATCACCATGCCATCCCCTTGTGGCCTGGTGGCTTTCCCCATGTGGTATATTAATCACAGTATTCCATAATAAGCAATATCTTATTCTTATTATTACTGTCCTTTCTATTGGACTGTTGTCTTCCCCAATTCAAATACTAAATCATCATTGGTTCAGTTGCAACAGTGATAGCAGCAGTAGGTTCACAACCTACCTAAAGAGAAAATTTCTCCCAAGAAAGGACAGAGTACAGGCTGTATGGCTGCTCCCCATCAAGAAACCTTCCTGCCAACCCCTGAGGGGGACATCCCTGACAGGTATGTCATCTATCAAGGCCAACTGGTACTTACAAGTGTGTATAACTGACTCCGCCTAGAGCAGCACAATGCAAGTGTCATCCTGCCCCAATTGGACCTCTCTCAACTCATGCTCAACCTCCATCTTGAATCCTTTGCGGGAGGAGTCAAAGGAGCTGACATTGTCAGTTGGCTCCACTTCACCTAAACCCGCCTCTGTATATGCCAAGTACCTGAGTCCATGTGGGTTGCCACTGCTTCAGGCCGCCTTACAGGACCTGCGGCAGTCTAGTTCACCAACTGGGCTAGCCAGGAAATAGAGATCACCTGGGCATTGTTCAGGGACGCTACAAAGTCCCGCTACAGTGAAACATTTTCCCCCATTGTAGTGGGAACTCCCCTTCTGACTATTAAACAGACTGGGTCTTCTCCTGAATATCTTGCTGCCACCCCAGAAGCCGTGACCAACAGGAACACCATGCTCCTTACCTTGATTGTTAATGGGCTTAAACCCCATATCTGTAAGTGGATTCCTGTAGGTCAATGTACCTCCATTGATGACTGCTACAAGGCCATTTTGGAGGCTAATAATCAGGCTTTAATGGGGTTCTGCCGTTCCAATAACACACCACCCCAACCTCGTCCAGCAACTGGCAGTGCCCACAATCAAGTAGGTTGCTGCCAGCCCCACCAGCAGGAAAATAGGGTCAAACGTCCCCACAAGGGGGAACTCCAGTTAGCACAAATTGAGTACCTGGGAAAAGCCTGGGGGTTGTAGTTACAAGAGTTCTACAACCCCACTTGACCCTCACTCTCAATCCCTTCTTGCAAAAAATCCCTGCATTTAACAATTATGAAGTTGAGACCCTCAAAGTCTTCTAAGCTTATAGCAACAACCCCATACTCAAAGCAAGCCACTCTTCAAATAAAGTAACTTGCTTGGTCTATCTCTTCTGTTTCCACAGGAACACCCACAAAGTATTGGTAGATACTGGGGCCAACCACACTATGATTGATCAGGTGTTTGCCAACTCACAACAACTGGACCAAATTCTAAGCAAGTTTAAGGCAGTACAAGTGGCTGACTCCCGTCAAATAGCAATTACTCATGAAACAGTACCCTTCTCTGTGAGAATGGGGAACATCCAGGTTAAGCTTGCAGGGCCAATCATGACAGGTCTCAGCCACAGCGTCATTGCTGGCCTTGACTGGCTTTGTCACAACTGTCCCTACATTGACTGGGATACAATGGTAATTACCCTCAATAGAAATGGGGTAGGCTTTCAGATATATCCCATCAAAATGAACAAGTTGCTTCACAATACCATGTTTTTCAGAATAACAGAAACAGGCTCATATTATTTCAAGGGGGGAAACTATACTTTAATCAATTCTCAGTCAAAGTTATCCTTGCTGAATCATCTGTGGTCCCTCCCTTGACCTCCTCACCACCACCAGCACTTGCTGCACTCCTTGAGGAGTACAAGGACGTGTTCAGTGAAATACTAGACCAACTACCTCCTCCCTGGGGGATCCAGCATGCTGTACAACTACAAGGGTTGCTTTCCAAGGCATGTCCCCTCTATTGCTTGACACCAAAAGAAGATGAAACCCTCCGTCAGCACCACGTAGACGCACTTGATAAGAGCTTCATATGCCCCTTGCTTTTGCCATACAGGGCTGCTGTCTTCTTTGTATCCAAGAAGGACGGGTCACTTTGCTTTGTCACAGATCACTGCGCCCTAAATGAGGTGACTATTAAGAATAAGTACCCCCTGCCATTGATTGACTACCTGTTTGACACACTCACAGGTGTGAAGGTCTTAAGCAAGATTGATCTCACTGCAGGGTACAATCAGATCCACAGTGCACCAGAGGAGGAGGCAAAAACTGCCTTCCGCACACACTACAGGTTGTTTGAGTGTCAGGTCATGAACTTTAGAATGATCAACGCTCCTTCCACCTTTGCCATGTTGATGAATAAAGCATTTGAGGAATTGAATGGAAAATGTTTGATTGTGTACCTTGACAACATTATTGTCTTCAGTTAAGATCAAACCACGCACCTCCAACACCTTCATGCTGTCCTTGACACCCTTTGGAAAACCCAGTTGAAGGCCAATCCTTTCAAATGCAAATTACTCAGGTCAGAGCTCCTATTTCTTGGGCACACTATTTCTTCCCAAGGGATAAAGCCTTACCCTTCCAAAATCAAGGCAATCACCTGTATGCCACCTCCCACTGATGTTGGTCAGGTGCATACCTTCTTGGACATGGTTGCCTATGTGCATAAATTCATCCCCAATTTTGGAGAACTTATTGCACCTCACACCAAGCCCCTAAACACCAAACAGCGCTTCCAATGGACCCCTTTCAGATATCAAGACTTTGAGATGTTGAAGCAAAGACTTACAACCGCACCTGTATTGCAATTCCTCAACTGGAACCGTCAATACAAACTTGAGACTGATGCCTCTGACAGAGCCATAGGGGGCGTGTTACAGGTGGAAACTGATAAGGGTGTCTTTCTCCCTGTGTCATGAATCCAGGAAGCTCAATAACTCAGAGCAGCATTACCCAATCCATTAAAAAGAGTTAGCGGCAATTATGTACTGCATCAAGAAGTGGCGCTGTTAGCTGGAAGGGGCTACCTTTTCACCCTGCGTCCTGACAGACCACAAGTTGCTCCAATACTTCAACATACATTCCCATTTGAAACGCCGCCAGGAAGGCTGGGTCAAGCGCCTATTCCCCTATCAGCTGTGCATCAAGTACAAGCCTGGGAAGGACTTGTCATGGCAGATGCCCTCTCAAGGCTCTATGTAGCGTCCATTACTGGAGAAAATGGCTTTAATTCCAGATTGGCCAATACTCTACCTTTGTCCTGAAGCAACTTGTTACAAGCACCTTAATTTGGTAACCATCCCCAAGGTAAAGGACAATGAAAGCCTATTTACTACTGATGCTGGCAATGTCTGCTGCCAGGAAGAGACCAGCAAAAAGACACCTTACATTCCCACCACACAACAAGGCAACACCATACTACACTACCACCTCACCTTGGATCATATCAGAGGATGTAACCTCTTTGAAATCATGAAACATAAGGTTTGGTGGTGTGTATGCGCCAAGACATCTTGGATCTCCTTGAGACATGTGTGTTGTGTGAAAAGAATACATCAAAGCCTGCACCCCCCAAGTCCATCCTACCCATTAAGGCCATGGAACCCTTTGAGCAGTGAGCCCTTGACATTGTTGGACTTCTCCCCAAAGACAGACATGGGAAAAAGTACATCATCACAGTCATTGAATACTTCAATCATTGGCCAGTAGTGTGAGTGACCACTAATCACACTGCCACCACCATCACTTGCTTCATTGGCAAGGAAATTGTGGCCCACTTTGTACGACCCAAACACCCCATTATGAATGGCGGCCCCGAGCTTGTTGGGCATGTCATAAAGGCGTACTGCGCCAAGAATGCCCTTCAGCAAATAGTCACAACCCCATATCATCCGCAAGCCAATGGGCATGTGGAGCAATTGAATGGTTCCCTGGTCCATTCTTTGCCAATCTTGCGCAGGAACACCCTAATACTGCGTGGACTGAACACCTGCCCACCACCCTACTCATATTACAATTGAGAATCAACAGGGGCACCAGGTTCAGTCCCAGCACCCTGGCCTTTGGGACGCCTAATGGGTTGGCAGAAGTAGAAGAAGGAAAACTAAAAATCCACAGTTCCCGCAAAAACCCCCTTGTTGCCTACCCCTTCCCTGAGCTGGTGGCGCACCAAAGCCTGGGATATTAAACACAAGAAAATTGAGGGAGGGACAAAACACCTCAAGGCCAGGTACACTGTAGGTGACCCCGTCTACACCCTCAACCCCAATTCAGCCAAGTTAGAACCCAACCACTTGAGACCCTTCAAGATAGCCGCAGTCTATGACAACCACACCTACCAGCTCAAAGACGCCCAAGGGAACACCAAAAAGCTTCATCACAATTTTTTGCGCCCCAGCCATGCCATCCCCACACAAAGGTTGTTTGTGCAGACCTTCCCAGATCTACCGCAGACTCTGATCCTGGTGTCTGACAACAAACAGGGGGCAAGGGGGTGTTGCAACCAAGTTTCCGGCCTTGCCTACCAACTTATCTTACAATACACAGGGGGCGCTTGGTGAGTTTACCCTTGATGTGTCTAACATCATGAACCAATCTGATGACAACATCAAACTGTGGGCACTTTCTCTTAATTAGGAGCACTACTAATTTGACCTGCTGATCCCGCATGAGTTATTCTTTGGCTCCAAACCCTACATGGAACATATCACCATGCCATCCCCTTGTGACCTGGTGGCTTTCCCCATGTTGTATATTAATCACAGTACTCCATAATAAACAATACCTTATTCTTATTTTTCTTATCCTTTCTATTGGACTATTGTCTTCCCCAATTCAAATACTGAATCCTCATTTGTTCAGTTGCAACAAGTATTTAGATTTGGGAAAAAATAAAAAATAGAAAGGACAAAAATAGGAATAAAATAATCTTTATTTAGATAAAAGTATGGTTATATAATATATTGAGAAGCCACAAGTCCACCAGAGTGTTTCAACTGAACCAATGATAGCTCAGTATTTGATTGGAGAAGACAACAGTCCAATAGAAAGGGCAAGAATTAATAGAATAAGATAATGTTTATCAATTGGTATCTTGACTAATATACTATATGAGGAAAGCCACAAGGCCACCAGGGGGTGGCACAGTAGCAGATTCTATGTAAGGTTTGGAGCCAAGAAATAAATTGTGTAGAGATCAGCAAAGTTGAATTAGATACACTCCTAATTAGGAGATAGTGCAGCAATCTGGCCTCACCTTCAGGCTGATTCATGTTGTTAGATACATAATGGGGCAACTCATTGAGCGCCCCCTGTGTATTGTGAGATACATTGGTAGGCAAGAGGGGAATCTCAGTTGCAACAAGTGGATGGCACAGTGGCAGGTTCAACATAAGGTTTGGGTTGGGAATAACTTGAGTAAGAAATCATTGTGTCAACTTGGCAACACTCTTAATTAGGAGATAGTGCCCACAATTTGATATTGTGCTTAAATTGAACCATATTGTTTGTCACATCATGGGGCAACTTGTTGAGTGCCCCCTGTGTATTGTGAGATACATTAACAGGCTGGGGAGTAATCTCAGTTGTAACATTATTTTTCTTCTTTAATGAAAATTTAATTTAATCATTTTTTAAATGATAGTCTTAAATTTAAGTCTAATAAATAAAAAAGAAAACATCAAATATGTTGCTTACACTTTGCTTAATATAGCTGAGAGCATTTTTAAAAACTTTTTAAAACAAAAATTTATGATGATATGTATAGTTGGATAAAAATTGACTATATCTTAGTTATTATAAAGTTATTTGGTTGAATATCTTCTTGCATCTTATTTTTAAAGTATTAGAACTACACAATCACTTTCCTTAAAAAGTTTAATTTATAATTATGGTTTGGATGATTAATTTGGCTTTTAAGTTTGGAAATTTATGAGCTACTAAATTTTTTACTTGTTCTATTATTTATTGAAATACTGTATATGAATATTAACCTTGAGATATACTATTGTTATTTCTCTCTTCTAACTTGGCACATTGATTTTAATCATATTAATTTATGAAGTGAATTTCAGTCAAGAAATTATATTTTGAAGCATTGAAAACTATAAATCCCTAATCTTTGCATTTATTATAATATTTCTAATCAATTTTTTATCTTATTGTAACTGTGCTGTTTTAGAAGAGCTACAAGGGGAAAATGTTTAGAAGCTAGATAATAATCTTTATTGAGAGATAGTGATTATATAGTCATTGTGAGTCATGAATAACAGGAACATGATAGTGTTGATCACACAGTGGGATGGTGAAGGGGATGACATGATCCTGGTAATGAGTCAAGCGCCAAAACAAGGTATCCACCATAAAGAATCAGCATTTGTTCATGCTGTTGGATTTAGCAATTTGAGTGTACTTCTTAGTCTGACTTTGAGTGGCCAGGTAATTGGATTGCAGGTCACAAACCTGCTTACTTGGAACCTTGTTGGCAGATTGAGCTTTCTGTTTCAACACCCCTCCTGGTTGAAGGTTGTCTTCCTCTGGAGGCAGTTTGTCAGGGAGGTTGTTGGGAGCCTGGGCACTTTATTGGACTAGCTGTTATTTGGTGACTGGTAGGACGGCTTCTTGTTGTTTTTCTCTTGCTTTACAGGGTCTTAATTGGTCATGGTGGAGGACTTTATCTTGCTTGAGGTTGCCAAGCCCTTGAACAAGGTAGGTGTTGTTGTTTTTTACCTTTAAGATAATTGCAGGACCAACTTTCTAGGGCTGTAATTTACTCTTTATAGTATTTATGACCCAGACATTACCACCAACTTTGTGTCAGTTTTAGGATGAGAATGAACATGTTTTGCATGTGTTTTTCTTCTTTTTCCAACTAATTGCTGTTGGATTGTATGATTTGTGGAGCTGAACAAGGGGAAACCTTGCTGGTAATTTCCAGCTTGGATCCTGATATTGCTGGGATAATATTGGGTTGTGTGCCATAAACTAGCTCAAAGGGGCTTTTCCCGGTGGATCTGTTCACACAGGTCCGGCATACAAGCAATGCATTTGGTAGCTGCTTATACCAGTCCACAAGTCTCACAGTGATGATCTTGAACAGGGCCTGTACTAGGCTACCATTCAGCTGCTTTACGCGGTTATTGGACTGAGGATGGTAAGGTGTTGTCACTGTGTGCTTGACCCTGCTTTGATGAAGTAAACGTTGGTATCTTCAGAGTTCAGTTCTTTGCTTCTGTTGGTTATCAGGAGTTCTGGCTTTCCAAACTTACTGATGATTTCTTTTCCTATGAACCACCACACAACATTTCCTGTGTGCACCTTTACTGCTTGGGCTACTGGCCATTGTGTAGCAAAGTCTATAGCAGTGATGATGTATTTCTTATCATTGTGTTTCCCTGGCATGGGGCTGACAATGTCTAGGGCCCACACCTTGAAGGGTAGTTGTGTGCATATGGGTAGTACTGATTTCAGTGGGGTTTTGCTTTTTGCAAATTTCTCGCACACTTCACATTGGTCTAGGTCTTCTTGAACTTCATGATACAGGGCTGGTCACCAGGCCTTATGTTTAAGGAACTCATATAGGTTGAGGCTCTTGGTGTGTCCTAGGTCTCTATGATATTGTAGGATTGTGTCCTCTTGCTGATGTGTAGGGATGTAAGGGATGGTAGTCCTGTCAGACATTTTTTGATGTAGGTTTCCATACATGTCTGCAAATAAGTGTTTGTTCTTAATGACTGTTTCCTTTGTGATGTTAGTTGTACCAGGGGGGAAGCCCTTGTCCTTTGCTTGTAGTACCAAGAGGGGCCATTCTGGGTCAAGCCCATTCTCTCCTCTTGTGGCTCGGACATACAGGCACAAGAGTGTGTCCGCCATGGCAAGTTCTGGGCCAGTCTTATATTGTATGAGCATATTGAATCTCTCCAGGAGTTCTATACAGCAGGCCTGTTGATGGGATAGATTTTCCTGGGATTTGAAATATATAAGTGACCTGTGGTTGGTCAATGCTGTGAATTCTTCCTTCTGTTCTAGGTAACAACACCATTTGACTAGGCAGTGCACAATTGCCAACAATTTCTTGTCATGTATTTGGTATTGGCACTTGCTGTCTGTCAGTTTACGCAACTCATAGGCTATGTGCAGGAAATTACCATTGTTGTTCTTGATTTGTAATACTCCCCCAATGGAAGTGTCAGAGGTGTTTGTCTCCATTTGATATTCCCCATTGTAGATGAGATATTGTAGGATGGGTGCAGTTGTGAGCTTCTCTTTAAGACGTCTGAAACAAAGGTTAAGTTGAGGGGTCCATACAAAATTTGGATTTGGCATCAGTTATGGCGGACAGAGGTGCAGTCAGGACACCACAGTTAGGGATGAATCATCATATGTAAATGACCATTTCCAGGCTTGTGTGTAGTTCTGACTTGTCCTTTGGCAGAGCATTTTGAAGATGGCCTAGGTTTTCTGGTTTTCAGGCTTGATGCCATCTTTCAAAACAACATGTCCCAGAAAGGGCAATTGTTTGCAGAAGAATTGGCATTTGGAGGGCTTGGCTAGAAGTTTGTGTTGTGCCAAGGTAGCAAATACTGCCTCTAAGTCTTTGTGGTGCTGCTCTACTGAGAGGCTGTAGACAATGGTGTTGTCCAGATATACCAAGGCATGCTTGCCAATGTGGGGAGCAAATAATTTGTTCATGAAGGTCACAAAGATTGACGGGGCATTAATCATCCCAGAGTTAAGTACCACACACTTTTACAAACTGTATTTAGTGCAAAAGGCTGTTTTGGGGATATCTTCCTCCTTAATACGGATCTGGTTGTAGCCAGTGGTTAGGTCAATCTTGGAGAAGAGTGTGGCACCGCCCAGGGCATTGAAGAGGTTGTCAATGAGTGGGAGTGGTTAACAATTCTTGATGATAACTTTGTTTAGGGCTCAGTAATCTGTGACTAGGCGCAGGGTGACATCCTTCTTAGCCACAAAGAATACAGAAGCCCCAAAGGGAGACTGTAAGGGGCAGATAAGTCCTTTTTCCAATGCCTCTTTGAGGTAGGTGCATAGTGTGTTGTTCTTGTTTGGGGTCAGCCGGTATATAGGTCGTGCTTTGGGTACAGCTCCTTTGAGTTGAATGGAATGTTGGATATGTTTTTCTGGGGGTAACCCGGGTAGAGCCTCCTTGAAGATTTCTGGATGGCGGGCCACAATTTTTGCAATCCTGAGGCATGGAGGTATCCTAGTGATCCTTGAAGTGTATGATCTTTTACTGGCAGGAGTCCCAGTCAATTACCTTGAGGTTTTTCTTTTTGTCAGGGTTTTGGTAATGTGTACAAAGACATGGTTGCACAGGAGTTGATCCACTGAGTCAGGGTAGATCTGGTGATTGACACCTTCACACTTGATGGTCAATGCTGAGGTTGCCCAGTCTACATGGGGGTTATTCTTTCACAACCAGTCCAGCCCCAGCACAATATCAAATTTGGGAAAATCAATGACCAGGCCCTGGATGGTGGAGTTCAGGTTCTCTAGCATAAAAGAGAAGGGGGCAGCTTCTCTTGTCACAGCAATGTGATGTTTGTTGTCTAAAACCACATTTTTAATCCGCAAATAATTAGTGGTCAGCTTGAACTTGTCTACAAAGCTGCTGTTGACTAGGGTTTGGTCTACGCCCAAGTCCAGGAGTGCTGAGCCTGTGTAACTGCAAAAGTGGAAAGGATAGGACATCAGTTTATTGGAATGTCTGGCAATGGTGTAAAGTACTGGGTCTTCCAGGGGTACTTGGATCATTGGACATTGGTCCACATCCTTGGGTCAGTAATCATTGTTGGGCAAGTTAGGAGTTACATGGGGAGAGCTTGGCTTGCTTATGCTCTCCCCGGGCTTTTACTTTGTTGTGATTATCTTGTGTGGCAGTGATACTGAAATGGGTACGGTTTGACTGTCCATTGTTCCCATTTCCGTGCCCATTTGAATCTGCAGGCTTGTGGTTCAAGTTGTTGTTGTTCCAGGAGGTGGTTAATTGGAGCGTCCAGTTGGGTGAGAATCCTTGGGTTGTTCTCTTTTCCCAGTTTGTGCCTTGTGCAGAGCATTAAACATTTGTTCCGCTTTATCTGCCTCAGAATATAGAATCTGTAGGTTGGTCACCTGGTCCAGGTTCACATGTCTCATTATGTGAAACTTGAGTGTGTCATAGTACATGAGATGGGTAGCTGGGGTGAAAAGTCCATATATGAGAGGGCACATAGTTGAAGCTCCTTGTATGCTCGGGTGAGCTCCTTCACAGTGCCTGTCTGGGTGAGATTCTTCACTTGGAATATAATCATAAATGTGGTATCCTTCAGCACAAATCTTGCCAAGAAGTCCTACTTGAAGGTGTTCCAATCCTTTTCAGTGTGGTCCTTATGCCACTTTTTACACCAGGTGCCAGTGTTGTGAGTGAGTTGGATGGAGATTTCTGCAATCCAGAAGCGTTGCGGGCACTCCATTTGTGCCAGTTTATTCTGGGCAGATTGAATGCATGCTGTGGTGTTGTTGTCATTGGCTCCTGTGAATGGTTACAAGGTGGTGCTACAAAGTCTTTGGGCTATGTGGGCTGACATGATGCTTTCATCTGTGGCTCAAGGGACAGTGGTAGGTGCCTGGAAGAACCCTTGTGCTAACAAGGCATTGAAGGCAGAGAGTAGGATCCCCATATTCTGGTAGAGAACACAGCCATTAGGTATTTTGGCACCAGGCATTTATGGTGCCCAATCCAGCAGGAGGCCAGATTTGATTCTATTGAGGATTTGTTGACCGCGACAAGTAAGGGCAACAGGCAGAATTTTGGGGGATAAAGTAGGATGAAAAACATACCTGTGCTACCAATCCTGTAACTTTGCTGTTTTAGCAGAGTTACAAGGGAGAAAATATTTAAAAACTAGATAATATTCTTTATTGAGAGATACTGATTATATAGTTATTGTGAGTCATGGATAACATAACATGATAGTGTTGATCACACAGTGGGATGGTGAAGGGGATGACCTGATCCTGGTAATGAGTCAAGTGCCAAAATGAGGTACCCACCATAAGGAATCATCATTTGTTCATGTTGTTAGATTTGGAAATTTGAGTCAACTTCCTAGTTTGACTTCAAGTGACTGGATAATCAGATTGTGGGTCACAAACCTGCCTACTCGGAATCTTGCTGGCAGGTTGAGCCTGCTGTTTTGACAATATTATAAAAACAGTTTGGTTAAGCAGGTAGGTTATTTACTCCAGTAAGTATTATTTTTACGTGTTTAGGGATTTTTTGAGAGTTTTTTTAAAAAGGGTCTGTGAACGAACATTTTAGTTTTCTTAACTTGAAATTAATGACAAGTAATTAAAAATTCGAAGTGTTATTGAACAATAAACAACAAATGAACTGTATTTATAAAGTTTATCGACTAAAATATATTGAACAAATCACTATCTCCCTTGAACTGTATAGTTTGGCCGTAAATGTCTGTAACATGGATAGAATATGCTTGAGTGTACTTATTTATCGTATTTGAAATATTGTCATCTTGACTTCGGCTGTATAGAAATGCTGGTTTTGGCTGACCCAGGGATATCATTTTCTCATTCCAGATGCATTTATGCTCTAGTAATGTTCACCCTTAGTCGTGTTGTTATAAGATACCAAATGCGAAATATATGAGCATGTATAAGAAACGGTCGGCGCTACCATTTACCTCCTATGTCCCAAATGAACATCAATCTGTGGGGTGATTTCAGGAATCTTGCTTTTAGCTTCCTCATTAAACCTTGTCATATTTCCATTTATGAACTCATTTTTTGTGTGGCAGTTCATTTGACACCAGCTCGTGGTGATGTGCAGCGGCACGAAATATTCAACCAATCGGGAAAGGTTTGATTGATTTGCGTGGAGATGATTGGCTTAACTTCTTGCTCAGCAAAGTTGATCACTTAAATTGTAACCGATATTTTTCCGAAGTACGCTTTTTGACAACACTTGGCTACAATTGAGATGTCATTTAAAATATTGCCGTCGTGAAAGGACGGATCTAGACTTTTTTGCCGGCGGTTTTTAATGGCTAAGTCCTAAAGTTAAGGACGATGCTTAATAAATAGTAATAGTAAAGACCATAAAAAGGCTAAGCTATCGACTCAAGGCATTGACTTTAGAATTAAGTGTTTATAGCATTTCGATAAGGATGGAAGGCTCAGTTAAGTTGCCCAGATTCGGTAAATGCACGTGTTGATTTAAAGCGAGATTTGAACTTGAGAGGTCAAGCAAAAAAGTAAGGTATAAATATGTTCACTTTCCACAACTAATATCATGTCTCCAAAAAGCAAAATCCACACTCCTCGGTACGCTAGCCAACCTTCAGGCCGTCGCTCCATTTCAGAGAACCATCGCGTTGTAGAAAGCGTCTTGTCCGATGATCTTGTTGCTCATATCCGCATGACAGAGTTTGACGACATGCTTTCCAATGGCTTCACTTTTTCAAAGCTAACTGATCTGCGCGGCCTAAGCCCATCAAACAAGAAGTACACGCTCAAGCTAACCTTGACTCCATCAAACGCAAATGACACACCATCTTTCAAAAAGAGGCTCTCGATTTTCAACTTCTAACCTGTAAATAATGTAATCTATTTTTCTCTCCAAATCATATTAAAATACCAATCACGACTCAACATC
The DNA here is from genome assembly GCA_014839935.2 of Entomophthora muscae. Classification (NCBI taxonomy): domain Eukaryota; kingdom Fungi; phylum Entomophthoromycota; class Entomophthoromycetes; order Entomophthorales; family Entomophthoraceae; genus Entomophthora; species Entomophthora muscae. Next base: position 145,530 of record QTSX02002317.1, on the reverse strand, counting down.
TGTATGCTCTGTAAAAATATTTAATTAAATTAAACTAATATATATTAATTTTATCATCCTTAAACTTTAAAGTATCATAATAAAAAACTTTCTGGCTCAAGTAGTCTTATGTCGAAATAGCAGTGTCGGCCCGCCAACAAGGTTCCGATTAAGCAGGTTCGTAACCTGCAATCCGACTTCCTGGTGAATTGTAGCCAAACAAGGAAGTCATCTTGAATTCCCCAAAATAGCAGCATGAGCAAATGATGATCTCAAATGATGGTTATCTCAATTCAGCGCTTGACTAAATATCTAGAACAAGTCACCTCCCTTAACCATCCAACTGATTGATCATTACAATCATGTTCCTATTATCCATGATTCACCCATACTATATAATTCTAATATCTCAATAAAGATAATTATCCAGTCTCTAAATATTTTCCCCTTGTAACTTTGCTAAAACAGCACAGTTACGACACTTATGATAAAATTCAAGAAATATAAATGTTGTAACTATACTATGACAATAGTTACAAGAAAGAAAATAGGAATAAATTGAGAAGAACATCAATTATTTGTTGGGAGATAAATTATATTATTCTCCCTCAAGTATATAAGAGCATATATTCTCTTTTATTTTTTGTACCCACCAAAGTTGGTAATTATGTGTCAGGAATTTATACTGACTTTGTATTACCTTGTTTACCTTGGCAATCCGCCAAGCCAATAATTGGGTCATTATTTGTTAGATTAATCTGTTTTCTATTAACTGTGCTACTTAACACTTTAAAATTTTGTTTTAATTTTCTTATCAATAAATTTAAATAATTATAACAATTTTATCAAAATAAATCTTATTTAATCCTTATAATATAAAAACCTATATTAAATTAATCATTTTCTACTTACAGCTAAATTAAACTGTATTAAAAGCTAGTAACAATCTTATTTCATGTACCATTTTTCTTGAAAGCTGATTAGTAAAAAATGACTTCATTCTAAAAAGAGAAACATAAAAATACAATAAAACTGATATGATGCTTTTTGTTGGAAATTAAATTGTTGCCTAAAATCTTAGCTTTTTTAAAAATATTTAATTTAAAATATAATAATTTTTGAATCCCTCTTTTTAAAAAGGGCATACAGCTTTTTTGCATATTTAATAAATAAATATTAAATAATTTTGGATTTGTTTTATAAAAAATCTAGTAAAAAGTTAAAAAAACTAAAACTAAAATTAAAACTAAACTTTTATTGAAATTTCAGTGATCTCATTTAGCATAAGTAATTTATTCTTAAGTTAGATTTTATAGAAAATATATAATAAGAACTTATAAGAGAGTAAAAGTTTTTCTTTTCAAATTCTTAAGTATTTAATATTAATAAAATGGCTTTATACAACTATTTAATAAAATTATATTTTTATACTGTATGCTAGAGATAATATGTATAAAAAATTCAAACATAAAAAAGAATGTATCAAAATCTTGCTTTATTTAATTAAATTTTATAAAGGTTGAAATTTATTTAAACTAAATAAAAAATGATCTTAGTCATTGTATCTATAAAAATAAGATACAACTTTAATTATATAAGCAAATATTTATATGTGATTAAAAATAACATTTTTGTTTTGATAGATTTAAGATATATAAAGTTCATTTTTTATGAACTGTTAAAAGTTACAATAAACTTAAGTTTATTTAAACAAAAGGTTTTTGAGTTGGTTACTAGAAGTAAGCTAAATAATAATTTATACTTTAAATTTAGTTTACTGATTAAAATATCATACTTTAAGAGTTAATTAGCATATTTTATTTCAAATAATAATTTTATAAGCTTACATTCAAAGCCGCTTCAAGATACTAAATTGGTATTGAAATATGACATTGCAGCACAATTCCGAAAGCTGATATTAAGGGCTTTCTAATGATACTAGTTTGAGCGAGATTGAAGTACTATTTGCCGAGATATCAACAGTTAACCAGAATATAAAAAGGGGTAAATAAACAATGATATCAGACTCCAGGGGTGATATTGATAAATTAAGGAGATAAGTTGGGGGTCAGTTGGGGATTTATGCCTGTAGTGCGAAAGCTCAGCTAACATGGTATTTAAAAAAGCTCAACTTTACAGAAATTTACTTTACAATCCACACCTTTACTCCTCTCTGATAACTGCACATCTATTTCCAAGCAAGAACTGCCTGAACCAAGCCAAGGAACCCAACCACTGTCATTATGGAACCCATCAAGTTTGCACCTCAGATGACACCCTTCTTCTCACTGGGGGCTTCTACTAAGAGAGAAAGAATCTCTATGCTTAAACAAGCATTCCTTTTTACTGCTGGCAGTGATCTTAACAGCTTTGTTGAGCATTTCTTATTAAAAACAGAGTTTGGAAAAAGTACCTTCTTACCTATCATACAAAATTCTAAGACAGATGATTTCCTTAACAACCTAAAGGAATTGATGTCAGAGTCCCCTGCCAAGCACCTTCCTTCCCTAAGAGCATTGGTTATATCAAGCTACAGTCTGAAAGAGCTTTGGGATTGTGGATTTAAAATGACAAAAAATGAGTATTCATATTCTAAAAAAATAAAAAATGCTAAAAAAGCATCATTAAATTCAAAAAATAAAAAAGGAAAAAATGATTCAGTAAAGAAAGAAAACATAAAAAATATTTTAAAACACATATTAAAAAATTCATTCCCAACCAGCCAATTCACTAAAAAATCCCCTGGATTGATTTATGAAGAATTACAAAAAGAATTGAGTGAATACTCAACTAAAATAAAATACTCCTTATTGAAAACAAAAAAAGAAATTTATGAAGATATGAAAATAAAAAACAATATTTCTATTTCACTTTCCACTTTCTATAAGCTTATTCCTAATAATATAATTAAAAGCAAAAAGCAAACTGATATGTGTAACATTTTCAACTTAAAAAAATCATTAGAAATGAAGAAAAAGGATTTGAGTATAAAGAAGTTGTCATTGCCTAAATCTATTAAAGAAAATTTGGAATCTATTGACCTACATGAAAAGTTTTATAAGCATCAAAATAAAGAATATATTAGTGATATAAATAATCTTGATAATAATTCATGTGTTATAGTAATAGACTATAAAGAAAACTTTAAAATAGGTGGGGGTCCTATAGAGACAAATAATTGTTTTTATGAGAAAATACCTATTTCTTTATTAGGATTTGCAATTGCTTTTAAAGAAAATGAGAAAATTAAATATGAGTATCATGACTTTTTATCTGAAATTTTATCTCATGACTCTTTGTTTTCAGGTCAGTGTTTGATAAGTCTGCTTAAAAATAATAAATTTAAGAATATTAAAAATATTAAAGTTTAGACTGATAATGGTAATCATTTTAGATCTTATGAATTCTTATATTATCTTTTTAAAGAGGTACCTAAAATTATAAAAGGAACAATTAAGTTTAATAGATTTGTTGAGTGTCATGGCAAAAGTATTGTTGATGGTAATTTTGGTGTATTATCTAAAATATTTAAACAAAATGAAAATGAGATGTATATAAAAAATATAAATGATCTCAAAGTGGTTTTTGAGAGAGAGGAAGAAAGAAAGGGTTTATATGAGTCACTTGTAAATAATCCAGATGTTTCCCAAAAAACCTTTTTTTACATCTATGATAGAAAATCTAGGCCTAAAAAAAGCTGGCTTGAAGTCAAAGCATTTTATGTTAATCTTTCATATTTAATGAAAGATGGTGAGCTGTATGTTTCACCTTTGACATTTGAGGATGTTAAGGAGTACTACAAAATAAATTATTGTGCAAAGTTCTGCACAGATGACAGAGAAACAAAGAGAGCTGATACTACTAAAGGATTAGTAGGACATGTTCATGAAGTTGGACGCATAACAAAAACTTATATTTCACATAGGGTAAATAGTCTTTTAAATACAACAACTTTTTTTTCTAAAAATAACTAAGAAATTAATTATATGAGCCAAAGATAGGGTAATAGCAATTATGGCTTTGGGGCTGCTATTACTCTCCCATGCAACTTATATATTTGATTCTTGGCTTATTAAAATAGAAAAAAGGGTTTTTAGCAAAAATACAGTTAATAGAAATAAGATTTATTTTTATTATTTGTATATTTTACACCTTTAAACTTTTATTCAGTAAACTAAGCATTATATTAATGTTCAAAAAACATAAGTTTACGGCTTAAATGATACCAAAGAAGTTAAAAGTCTTTAAAATGCTTAAGCTGGCGCCTTGGCTTAATCTAACAAATAATGACCCAATTGCAGAAGCTTCCGATATATTGCTAATAGGCCTAATAGGCCTAATTGATCTAAGAAGCCCTCCTAGCGTAGATTTGGATTACTACTGCAAGAACAACCAGTAATACAATAACTCGCCAATTATGACTGGTTCCCAATTGGCTAGAGTTATTCCAAAATACTCTGGCAAACCGCCAGGATAGTAATGAGTAAGTCCTCCAAATATTGAATGCATATGATCAATTTGCAAGCAAACCGCCGGTGCCAGTGCAAATCAATGCATGAAAAGTCGCCTAGGAACACAACTATATGTGCTAAAAATAGAGTAATCAATTAGCGCCGCCATCGCCAGCGCACTTATAAATTATGCTCTATTCTATGACAATCAAGTACCCAGCGCGGGGTACTATGATATGGAATCTCATGCCATTGCATGGATGCCTGACTCTGGGGGTTGATGCCGGCAGTCTGGGGAAGAAAAGACTGACCAAGCAAGAGTTAGAAGCGCCAGATGATCTTATCCTGGCAAGAGGGCGCAAGTTCTATAAAAGCCCTTCCATTGGACTAATGAAAGGCAGACAATAATAATCCTTGACTACTGTAGAACGTTTTCACAGTAGAAGAATATCCAAGTTTGAAGACCGTCGTCAGTACTTGAAGAACCAAGCAAGCCGCCCACATAGCAAGCCGCTTGTAGTTGCCTCCCTTACCCTCGCTTGCTGTCACAGTGCTAAGGAAAAACCAGACGTCACAAGTAACGCTTGTTGCCATACAAGCTAATATCAACATTAATGACCAATAAATCTTTATTACTCAACAAAGCAAACCTTTATCAGACCGCCAGGTCTGAGAGCAGAACTGAAAGTTCTGACATTATGTATGTGCTCCTGATTAGATACTAACCAAGGATGTGACCCTTGATGCACTCAATTTCTGTGAGATTTAATTCCACTCTTCAACACCAGATCATCTGTTTTTATAATATAAGGATCAAACAATAATTCATTTGTTCTCAAAGCTATGGCGCTAAGTAAAAAAACTGAAATTTAAGCAAAACAACTGAGATTTGAATGAATAAATCTCAGATGAAAACAAAATATAAGTGTATCTGGATTTATTATTAACTAGGTGGTTGCCCCGTCCAAGGACAGAATTAAAGTTGAATTTAATAAATAAATTAAATTTATTTTATTGTCTTTTTAGGTTTGTATTACTTATTGTATGTTTAATTAAAATTTTATTTGATTGCTTTATTAAAAAGTAATTTCACTTGTATTTATTTAAATTTAAAATTAAAATTGTATACTCCAAGTATAAATAAAAACTAAACCTAAATAAGTATAGTATTACTATTAAGTTTAGTAAGGCTAAACTAATTATTTTAAAATTTAGTAACTGATTTTTAACCCTTCAAAATGTAGAGCTGATCTGCAGCTTTTAAATAAGCTATTGGGCATCAAAATCGGCTTAGTATTCACTGAGATACATTGATTTTAGTTTTTTAGTATGTATTAAAAGTAAATTTAGATAATATCAAATCGAGTCCGAGCCTTTGATTATGACACGAACCCGATTCCAGCACTTAACTATATATCTCAGCATCTAGAGCAGCTAGAGCTATCATGTTTGGTACCATTTTGATCAGAATTATCTGAAAATTTTATCTACGTCCTCTAAATTTCATGAAAATCATCATATGGAAACATAATTTTATCATAGTTAGTTTACTCCACTGATGTTCTTTTGGGATGAAGCTATGTCAAGCAAGGTCTACTCTGAAACAATATGGAGCCACTTGGATCAGGTGGCATCGAATTGGAATGGTCTACTATCTCACTTGAAGAATAAGAATTTCGAAATGTCCAAGCCAACCATCTCCTTCTTTAAACTAATATTTATATTTATAATTTAAGCTGTATTGCTTTAAATTGACCAAGCTCTCTTTTCGTAATCGATTCAATCCTCAACATAGAGCATAATCATCCAATCATATAAAACAATCTAAAACAATTGCTACTTCTCTTCCAGTTTTAATCCACCCATTCTAGAGTCGGGTAATCTAGAAAGATAAGCCACTTTGATATGGTTGAATAGGGTTTGCCACTAATTTAAAATGCACGTAGTCAAATACAAATTTATTAAAGTTCGAGTGGCTTATATTTCAGTTCAACATGATTTAGACCACACTCCACTGAATTCAACCCGAGTACTTTCAAAGATGCATGTAGGGGATTGAATGTAAGGATGAGCCAAATTGAGCTTTTGGCTTAACAATCAACTTTTAAAATCAAATTTAACTAAAAATCAATTCAGTCGAATCCCTTACGGCTTGAGCCCACTTGAGGTGATATTACAGACAGACAGACTCACTTTTATATATATTAATTAATATAAATATATTAGCTTTACTTTTGTTTACGTGCAAATTTTTCTTTCTTAAATCTCAGTTTTATTGCTTAGCGCTATAGCTTTGAAACTACTGCATGGCAACTATCAGGATTTAAACTCTCTGCTTTTTGACTATCTGAATATTAGAAAATTTTCCACATCCAGATATTCAGCCTAGATTTGACATAGGTTACAGCCTGTAAACCAATCTAGAAATAAAGTAAATCTTCTATTTATAACATACAATCATAATTCAAAATCAATGGGGATAACAAAATCAAATTTAAATACAAATAAATAATAGGCTTGAATTTCATTAAAGTAAGAAGAATTTTGTTGTTAAAAAACTATATTATAAATTTTAATTTTAGTATCTTCAATAATTAAACTTCTAAATACTAACATTTTTAGCTGGTGGAGGCAATTATGAACAGTTGCTTTTGTGGGGCCCTCTACTGTGAATTTTTGGTTGGTATCTTACTTTTTAGAGTCGTGTATATTATTTCTGAGTTTAAATAAAAGTTATGGGGATAAATTTATCACACTAAAATAAAAACAGGGAATAGAAAAGCCCACTGAAGCTTTAAACCTATATCTCTCTGAAAGGAGGAATAAGTTGTACTAGAATGATAATTCAAGCAACAAAGAGAAAATGAATGTGTGATACAGAAAAGAAATATTTTCTAAAAAAAGATATAAAAATGTTGTTTGTGACCATACTACAGTAATTTTATTGCTGTGATTAAATATTGTGCATGAATTGTGAGTAATTTAATAAAAAGAAATTCAAAAACTAGGTTTGAGCTTGGAGGAATTTTCCAGCATATAATATTTTACCCAGGAAGCAATTAGGTTGTACTAATTGAGGGACTAAATGAATAATCTGACTGATTGATATTATGAGACTAGGTGTCTCAAAATTAATTGATTAACTGGGAAGGCTAATTGATAGCCATGAATATTATTAATGAGGATTTATTCATAGAACTGAAATGTATTTGATTTTTTCAATTAGAGACTGGGTGCTAGGGAACTAACCCTGAGCTGGCAGCTTGCTAGTGTCTAGGAACTGACAGGTCCCAGGTGGAGTGGACAGGGCCCACCAGAGGATTGATGCTAACTTAATGAGGTAGGACATTGATTTGACCACCCAGGACCACAGGCTGGAGGTTGGGATGATAGTGTCAATCACCTCATTGAGGATGATATACATAATCCCAAATACCTTTTGGTATAGTCCATGAGGAGCACAGCGGCGGATTCAGGAATTAGTTTGGGGGTGACAGGTGGCTTCATGTCTAATTGGTAGGCAAGGAGAAAGATGTATTTATCTCTGAACAGATGAGACTTGGTAACATTCCAAGGGCCCTTCATGTTGTTTCTGGTTAGCTCGTTAGATTAGACCAAGGAATCTCATGCTAATATCTTGTCAGAGGTGTAATCTCTATAACTAGGCTTTAAGGGGTATCCTGTAACATGGACGTGTCCAAAAGGAACACCTGGCAGACAATAGGTAGCTGGCATGGCAGCAGGAGGATCAGATGATTTTGGGCTTAGCTGGCAGATGAATAAGACAATATGTTAATATTTGAGAAAGCCAATATCTCATGACCTTTATTTAAGAATGACGGTGGGAATTGGTCTTGTCCTGGCAGGCACTTATACTGCTTGGCCAGGCCTCATTTTCTGGTTGGGTTTCTTGAGCTCAGGAAGTATGGCATTGGGATTCTAAAGAGGACAGGGTGGCATCAGGCACAGGAAGGTTGCCATAAGCTATCTCTGCAGAATAGGCTTTAAACCCTTCTTTTTGAAAAATTGATAATTGGCATTGGGCAGGTATTCAAGACCAACACCATTTCCTAGACTTTGAGCCGGTTTGGGGCAATTATCATTGGTAGACTTGCTTATTTTTCCAAGTGGCCTGCCAGTGTCATGTGTTGGTATATTGGGGAAACTCCTGGTGTCTGGAGCAGGTGGATTATCATTGGTTGCTATAGTTTAGGGCGGGTTTGCAGGGCAAGTATCACTTTTGACAGGGGAAGATTTGGAGGATTCCTCATTGGCAGGATTGCTGATTTTGCCACTCAAACTGCCAGTATTGTGAGTTGTCACTTTAGAGAACTTATATTATCAGGCACTTGTATTTTGCTTACAAAACTCTGTGTTGCAGGCAAGGATTTGGGTCCTGGTGGTTTAGCATCAACTTTACTAACAGGTATACTGTTAATAGGCTATGGGCGGCCAAGCTCCTTAGCTTCTTACTGGCGGGCTGCAAAGAGTTTGGAACAGGGTATGAACCCAACCCCATACCTTTGGTTTTGGGTAAAGAGAAATTGACATTCCTAACACTAGGTGTCTTGTAAATTAGTTAATTAACTAGGAAATTTAATTGATACCCAGGAGTATTATTAATGAAAATGTAATCATAGGGCTTTAATGATCTTGACTGTTTAAAGAAAAAGGGTAAGATTAACCAAAGATAAACCACAAAACAGTGGTTTAAAAACAAATTGGCAACAAAATTATTAAGGATTAAAAGCACTGCTGCACCACCTAATCAATTTTTAAAGCGCTGGAACTGCCCAGACATGTTTCAGGCGCTTTAGCGCTTCCTAGGGCATTCTTAGGCGCCAGAGTGGTGCATGGTTTAATATTCAAACCATTTTGTTGGTTAATAATAGCAAAACTCATTGGTGCAAACCTGCTAATTAAAGACAAAGGTTTCTATGTATTCCTATTTATCAACTGTTTCCAAGTTGAAACAGTGAAATCTTAAATCAGGAACACAAATATTCCACAGAGTTTTGGGTAGAAGTCTGAAATACTTAAAGCCATAAAAGTACAGGTCCACAGAAGGAATTAGTTGAATATGAAATATATCAGGGCACATTATATGAGTTAAGAATGTGATGATCTTATTTGGAATTAACTTAATTAAATGAGACTGTTATATCATAAATCACATGTTAGGATTCCAGGTGCAGTTCCAGAACCAGAGGAGTTTCAGCCAGATTACCCCACCTGGTATATATTGGGAACATTATTATAATAAATAAATATGCTTTTTTGAAAAATTTTGCTTTCTCCCAATTACTTTAAGCTATATATAGTTGACTTTTATCTGGAAAAAGACTAAAATAGTGAGAGAGATGATTTGCAGCTAAGACTATGGGAAGTGAAAAGCATGAGAGTGATCACCAGATTATGATAACTTGAATCCCAGGATTTCTCACTTGAAATCTGAGCTCACTGAAGTTCAAATAAAATATTCCCAGTTATACCAAAAAAAGTCAGGTCTGGAGAATTAAAAAGAAAGCATTAATGTCTTGGATCCTCTATAGTAATTCAGATGTGTTACAGAAGTAAAAAGTTTGAATCCAACATGAGATTTGAACCTGCTCCCAGCCACCAGGCAGGGGGATTGGGTAGCCGGAGCTTGCCCACACCTGGATTTGCTTTAAAAATCAAATATCCAGGTGCAGGGACTGCTCCTGCTCTGGAAGTAGCTGTGGGGCCTATCATGGGCCCTAAAAGCTATGCCCAAGCCTTGTTGGGTTTGGCTGAGCCTGGGCAAGCTAAATTTAGCTGCCCAGAACTCCCAGTTCAAGCCCGCCCTTCATTTGGTAGTCTGGGGTTGCCATTTGGGAACAACTTTTTTAATCAAGTTCTTTTGCCTCAGGAATGCCTGTCAAGCCAGTCCAAAATAGTTATCAAATTGGAAAAGACCCCATGACCCCTGGAGCCAAACCTGCCAGAACCAATTACCAGTCAAGCAAAGATAGACCACCAGCAAGCCAAGAAACTGTTTCTAAAGACCCAAAAATGATGATAAAGCAGCCAATAAACCAGAAGAATTTGAGATGCCAAGCCTTGCCACCCAGATAACACCAGAAAAATGCCCAGAGGCACCTGCATGTGAATTAGTATATAAGCCAGAAGCACCAGAAAGATTCTGTATCATCATTCTTACCAATAAAGTTGTTATGAACCTTTGGTTCACCAATCTGATTCCTTACATATTTTTGATACTCTTCCATCTACAATCACCTAAGCACCAGTACTCATCCTCAGAGATTGGAAGCCAAGCGCCAATTGACAAAACAAAGCATTTGCCTACTACTGCCCTCCTGACGCTCTGTTTGGCCCTGTGCACTTCACTGAGTATCCACATAACCCTGAACACAAACCCTGTACCTTGGAAGACTTGCAGCAGTACACTTGCCCAGAAGCTCCCAAGAATCTATATCAAATAATCCATCACGCCAGAGAAATCACTATATACCCTTTGATCTTCAATGGGAAATATAATAATTTTGCTGCCTACTTGGTCCCAATGAAACCATCCCTGACGCCCAAACTAATCATCTCAACACCACCCACTTCCAATGCCACTGGACAGAGTAGTAAATTCCTGAGAGTGCTGTATCTGGCACTTACAGGATTGATTGATTCTGCCTTGTCAGCAGCAGGATCCTGGGCTGTGGCAGGAAATGCCATCTCTTACCTTGTAAAGTTAGGTCCTATCATCTGGTGGGCCATGTCAGTACCTGCATATGCTCCTCTCTCGCCTGAAGGATCATCACGGTACTCCTGGTATCCTGACAAGATGGATTATTTTGCAATTGCGCTAGGACTGTAGTGGCCATGATTGTCAAAGGCGGCTTTGACCCCAAAGTTTTCTTAATATGATGGTACTGAACAAGAGTTTTTTATTGATAAGTAGTATAAAATATATGAAAATTGCTTTTTGAGGAAAGGCAGGGGAATATAACTTGGACAAGGGAGTGGAAATCAAAGGCAATTGGCTGCCAGAAAGCATTTTTGCCTCTTGGCTAGGAGCTTCAGCCAGTGCATTTACTACGCTATGATCTTGCAAGTTTGAATGACCAGTGGTTGACTGCCAAGTGAGACGGGGTGATGATAACGCATAAGTGTAAGCAAGTAATTTTATGAAAAGAAATCTGGCATGGTTAATTCAGCTTCATCACCACTAGCTAAAGCTGATTTAACCCATTTTTATGGATAACTAAATTCAAGTTACTGGTACTTTAAGGGCTTTGAATTTTTTCTCCCATTTTTCTTTGGCCTATCTATTCCAGGTAAAAATGGCACCACCTGACATTACTAGTACAATTAAAAGTGAACAAGGTGATGTTTGCAGTTGGGCTTCTTAGTAACATAACAAATAAATTGACTGTATGATATCACAGAAAACAGGAATTGTCATTTCTTGGGCTTGGTCTCTTTGAGCCACTTTTTGCCTTCAGGTTAGATGAGTGTTAGTATTGTCTTACCAAATTGATTGATTAGCTAAAATTCAGTGAATCTTTCAGAGTCAAGAATTTTCCATATGTTATGGATTATCAAGATATAAGTGCACTAATGCCTTGACAAACTTTCTGGTTGAGGGAAACCTATACATAGCGCTACAACTCAGGGCGGTGGGTTTGATTCTTGCTGTTCTTGTCCACCCTTAGACTTACATATTACAAGCTCTTTCAGGGAAGGCGGTAAGACAAAAACTAAAAAAAACATAAATTAACAGCTATAGATTATTAGTAAAATATTATTTTAATTTTTAACACCTTCATTTATTAAAATTTATTAGTATCTAAATATTAGCCATTTTTTCATGTTTTATTGACAATTAGTGCCTCGGATTTCAAGTATTTTTGTATTATTTTTATATCTCTAAACCTATTTTTTGTGTTGTTGTTAACCTCTGACTATTTAATTAAGTTGAATTTTATTTTTTAAAACCTGAATTTCTATAGTTTTTTTAAATGCTAACTAAAATTATAAATGACTAAAAAGCACAATGAAAACAAGGGAAATAATTTAAACAAAGACAAAATCATACCTTAGTCAAGAGTTGATAGTGACTCTTTTATAAACTAGGCTAATAATGTCTAATACAGCCCATTTACTGGTTTATTAATGAAAATACACAGCTTAACATCATCATATATTGAGATTTTAGGATAATAACCATAAAGCGATACATAAAATAGCAAAGAAACTTTTTAAAAATTTATTACATAATTTTAAAAAATATCTTGTTTATACCATTAAAGTAGTTTTAAAATATTTTAAGATAAGCAAAATTAACTCTGTTTAAAATAAAATGGAAATTAGACCAAATATATTGTATTTCAATATGTATCCTTGGATAGATGTCTCTATATAGGTTATCCACCCTCAAATGGACTTTATGTAGTTTATTTAAGAAAGTGTTTTGTTTGAAAGATACTGCTTTTGGTAGGAGAGCTGTGAGACACTTATGATTGTCCCAAATCTCTTGCTGCATAAGCTTCAACCACCAAAGACTGCCTATCACATAGACTAAATACTTAAATTTGCTGGCCATTGACATAAAAAACGCAAAAGATTCTCTATACCAAAACTTAGAAAAAGCTACTTGTGTGGTCTGGCAGTGTAAAGAAGATAACTGCAACATCATTATTCTTTTACAAGTTTTTAATTGATGTTGGTTGAGGTTTGTTAGAATATATGCCAAAAAAATTACATTTAGCTAATTTTAGCATTTTAATCCAGCTAAAAACCTTTATAAATTAACTTCTTAATTTTAAAAAATAAGTTAAAATTAAAAATCTTCTTTTTAAAATGATCAATATTTAAAATCTTTATATTTTATTTTTTTCTTTCTAGGGATTTTATTAGACTAGCTGTTAAAAAGATTAGCTTTAAAATTAATATATTAAATGAAAAAACAAAATGAACAAATATATTGGCCAGGTTTAATTAACAAAGTGAGTTTTTTTACCCCTTTTTATAAAGCTAAAAAAGTAAACATGAGGATAATTATAGCTAGAAAAAATTGACAATATTTAAGTTGTTGGAAAGTTATTTGGTTGAATATCTTCCTGCATCATATTTTTAAAGTTTTAGAACTGCACATTCACATTCCTTAAAAAGGTTTAATTTATAATTATGTGGTGGATTATTTAATTTGAATTTTAATTAAGGAACTTTGTGAGCTAATTAACTGTATTTACTATTTCTATTATGTCGCAACATCTTCAATTACTTCCTCTCAGGGAATTAACACCCTGAGTAAATCACCAAGCAGCTCACCGAGTGGTTCACCACCCAGTCAATAAACTGGTGGCACCATTATCAGTTAACCATCTATGACAGGGACCACTCAATCCAGGTCCTAAATGGAATACAACTTGATTAAGCCTTGTGACTCAAGAGTAACATTACTCAGATAAGCCCCATGATCTCCATGACATACATGGATGACATGTGGCTTGTCATGATACTATATAATATTCTATATTCTTATCCAATAAAGTATCATTCTCTTCTTAATCTTCCCCTTTATTTCATTTATTATACTTCCCAGATGTATAAACACAACAGTGGTAGCACAGGTAGGTTATCCATACCTACCCAACTCAAAGGAAAAGTTCCTCCCAAGAAAAGAACCCAAACAATGTCGCTCCCTAACGGCTGGAGAGATTACAAAGCAGGACAAGACGTTCCCCCAGGCCTTATCATCTATGACAATGTTCTTGTACCCATTGACCAGTACAACACTCTCAAAGCCCACAGACTGTTCCCCACCACGCCAACCACAACAGCGCCTACGCAACCTGAGATACCCAATATTGTGTTTCAATGTTTACATACCGCTGAGATTGGTGCCTTTGTAGGACTACACTGTGAGAATACTTCTCTTTGGATCAACAGCACTGAGAGCAAGTTCAAACAACTGGAGTATCCCCAAAGACTCTGGTTCAGTGAGATTGCCCTCTGTGTCACAGGGACTGCTTCACATTTTGTTACCAAATGGCTAGCCCAACATTGTGACCAGAAGGAAAATTGGGAAGTGTTCAAAGCCGCATTCCTCAAAAAGTTCTCCATGAAGGACTCAGACATGGTGATTATGACCAAGCTTCAAACCTTCAAAATGACAGGAACCATCAAATAATACATTGCAGCATATGAAGGACTACATGACTGTGCGCCCAACACCATCAACTTTGATGAACCTGAACCACACCTGGACTTCTACAATAGCCTTCCCACACACATTAGATGCCAGTTTGACATGACCCGCTGCAAGGACCTCAAGGATGTATTCCTAGAAGGAAAGTGCGCAGCTCAAAAGTCTGACAATCTACATGCCACCAACAAGCGCAAGGAAAACCCTGCAGCTAAGAGAGAGCCTTTCCCCAATAAGAAAAACAACCGAGCCAACAGTACCCATCCTCAAAATGGGAATCATACTGCACAAGCCAACCAGGCCAGCACTGAAGATACTAACAAGGAGGGAAAAGCTCAGGGTAGTGCTTAGGCAAGCGCCCTCCCCCTCTTCACAAGACTCATACAGAGAACAGGATGTGGACTCAATCACCATGATCCAGGTTCCCTCAAGCAATCCTCTACTGTTTGCCGCCTAAACTGGAAATAAACTCCTTACCTATCCTTTCCATTTTTGCAGATACCAGGGCACAGCACTATTTGACACTGGAGTCAATCAATCACTCATTAACAAGAGTTTTTCAGACCTCATGAAGTTACCTACCATTTGAAGTAGCATCAAGAAGGTCATCATGGCAGACAATCACAGCACACCAGTTACCCACAAGACAAGACCTTTCCAGGCCCAAATTGGAGATGTTCAAACAACAATTAGCGGCCCCATCATTCAAATTCCCAAATATGATATCATACTTGGATTAGATTAGATGCAAAAGACAAAGCCTCACATCAACTGGGACAGTGCCACCCTCACTATCCAGCAAGGAGAAGTCCACCATCACGTGTACCCAACACATCTTGACACCCTCATGAGGGACCACATATTTGTAAAGATCATGGAAACAGAGAAAGAAGCTGACATCAGCAAAATCAATTGGAGCACATGTACATATGAGGTCATACACTTCAAAAACACATAAACTTAACACAAACAGAACCCAATTAGAGACCAGCTAGTCAATGAATTTCCCTCTGTATTCCAAGAAACACTACCTGGGTTGCCCCCTGATTGGGGTATACAACACAAAATTGACCTAAAAGGTAGTGTGCCTAAGGCACAACCCATCTACTGCCTCACACCACAAGAAGACAACACTCTGAAAACTTACCTTGACAAAGCACATGAGAAAAGCCTCATCAGACCCTCAAAATCACCCTTTGGTGCTGCTGTCTTCTTTGTGGCAAAGAAAGATGGAGGCCTCCACCTAGTCACAGACTACAGGGCCCTCAACAAGGTCACAATAAAGAACAGGTATCCCCTGCCCCTAATTGATGACCTTTTTGATGCCCTGGGGGGACCCAAATCTTCATAAAAATTGATTTTATAGCAGGATATCACCAAATTTGTGTGAAACCTGAAGACATTCCAAAGACTGCATTTCAAACTAAATACAGGTCTTTTGAGTGTGTTGTCCTCCCTTTGGCATGACAAACGCTCCCAGTATCTTTGTAACCTTCATGAATGAAGTATTCAAAGATCACATTGGAAAAAGAGCAATCATCTACCTTGACAACATCATCATTTACAGTCCCAATCTACAACAACACTGGGAAGACGTCTGCGCAGTCCTCTGTACCCTGCAGGAAAACCAACTGATTGCCAAACCGTCCAAATGCAAGTTCTTCTTGAATGAACTTCCATTCCTTGGCCATATCATCAGCAAGGACGGTATCAAACCAGATCCAGACAAAATACACACCATAAAAGAGATGCCAGCCCCAAGGAACTTGAGCAAACTCCGCACTTTCCTTGGAATGGTAGCCTATGTACACAGGCTTATCCCTGACTGGGGCGCTCTGAAAGCCCCCTTGTCAGCTGTCACTGGGAAAACAACCAAATTTGTCTGGACACCTTTACAAGATCAACATTTATGCCAACTATAAGAGCGCATGGTTACCACCCCCATCCTGCAATACCCAAACTGTGAGGGTATCTATGAGCTAGAAACCAACACCTCTGATTATGCTATAGGAGGAGTCCTCCATATCCAAACAGCCCAAAAGGACTTCCTCCCTGTGGCATATGAATCAAGGAAGCTATTGGACAGCAAACAAAGATACCCCATACACAATAAGGAATTGGTTGTCATCATACATTGCCTCATGAAATGGAGATGCTATCTGGAAGGAGCCCAGACGTTTAAAGTACTCACTGACCACAAGTTATTGATATCCTTCAAGACACAAAAACACCTATCAAGAAGACAATACAAATAGATGAGTCTCATAGAGAGATACCCCATGCAAATTGAATACAAGCCAGGCAGAGAGATGCTTACTGCAGAGGCCCTATCAAGGCTATACAATAAACACATCCTTTGTACTGATGGCGACCCCCAACTGGCCCATGTTAATTATGGGGAATCTCCAGGAAGGGTTCTCATCTGGCAAACCAATGGAAATCCAAGAGAAATTCCTCAAGAACAAACATCTGTTCAAAAATGTATATGGTACCCTTCACCAAATACTTCCAAATGGTGACACTGTACCCTATGTTCCGTCAACACAAAAGATTGACACAATCCTCTTTTATCACAGAGACTTGGGACACACCTGTAGCAGAAACTTGCATGAACATCTCAAGACTCTCTACTGGTGGCCCAACATGCTAGATGATATCAGAGAGGTACTGGAACAATGTGAGGTCTGTGAGAAGTACACACAAACCAAAGCTCCACCCAAGTCATTAGTACCTGTATCCATCACACAACCTTTCAGGGTATAGCTGTTGGATATTGTGGGACCTATGCCTGGTGAAAGCAAAGGCAAGAAGTACATTATCACAGCCATCAGCTATGCAACCAGATGGCCCCTAGCACAAGCCACAAAAGAGCACAAAGGCAATGATGTGAGATGATTCATTGGCAAGGAAATCATAGCAAAGTTTGGAAAGCCTGACCTCTTAATCACAGATGGAGGCACTGAACTCAAAGCTATTGACACCAACATCTATCTTGTCAAAAATGGAATAAAACATGTCATAGCCAGCCCATATTGCCCACAAGCAAATGGACGTGTATAACAACTACACGGCTCTCTAGTGAAAGCCCTCAGTAAGTTGTCTGCTGTTGAGCAACTTGTGTTATTGCTGATATGTTCAAAGCTACAGATAGATGTTAGCCTTGCCAATGTACTTTACCTAATCCTATGCAAGAGCACTACAGACTACAATATAATAGAACTTTGAAGATAATTACGTTTATTGATACTGGAGTACAATCTAGCCAGCGGCTGCAATCTATCCAGGTGTAACTATGAACTTTTTCCCATCCTTTCAGGTGTCTGTATCAATATATACTGCAACAATCCTTGTTCTTGTCCTTTCAGACAGTTCTCAGTGGCTACCTTCACAATAGGTCTATCTTTGCTGGCTACGCCCATCCTGATTGGCTGTCCTTGGCAAGTGATATGCTACTGGCCTTAGCAGACGTCCATGGCACTTCAGCTACAGCCTACGCTCTTCTTGAGCTAGCCTACTGTCATTTATCAATTGGCTGTATCTTACACGCCTATTATTGCGCTGGGAAACTACGCCGTATTTAGTTGATGCTTAGAAATTGTCCCTGTTCAGCCCTCCTACATTGGAGGTAGAATTCTGGTATTCCATTTGCAGGGCTTAATCAGTGATTCTTTTCTGGTTGGCAAACCCTCTGCTTATTAATGCAATGAGTCAAATTAGGGATTATACACCGTATAATAGCAGACTTGATCCATTAGTGACTCAGAGGATTATCCGTCGTGTAATGCTGACCTGAACCAATAAGGAACCCAATTATACGCTGTGTAATGCTGATCTGAACTCGGTATTTATTAGCCATTTGTATATCACTTGTTTGATATGAACATATACACCCATCAGGCTGTGTGGGGCTGAGTTGATACAACATCCAGTAGGGTAGAATAGGTGATATACAATTGATGATTTAGTGATTACACGCTGTGTAATCAGTGATATTTACTATATTGGCTAACGTTTATACGGCGTATAATAGTTACATCAATTAATATAAAGCAAGCAATATACGGCGTATAATCATTACACATAGGGATGATGATCAGTGATAATACAGTGTATAATTGTTACATCTATCATAATAAACTAACAATTACACGGTGTATAACTACAATATCAATTATAATAAACTACTGATTATACGGCATATAATAACTACACTTGATTAAGTGATAACCAAATGATAATACAGCATGTAACTGTCTAAGATCTGCATGTGATAGTTAGCCTGATCATTTGTGGTCAATCAGCCTAATCTCACATCTGTCAAAAATCCAAAAGCCTGGGTTGACATACTACCAACTGCTCTTATGGTCTGCAGAACATGAGTCAACCGCAATATGGGCAAAAGCCCTTATGAACTTGTCTATGGTCAGAAACCCTCACTTGTCAGTATAACCACAGGACCACAACTGCCACTTCCAAAGAAGATATCAGACAGTAATGTCCCAAAAGTACTACAAGCCAGAAAGGACCAAGAAGTGATAGAACAACAAAGGGTTCAGTGGGAAGCAATCCCATTACAACAAGAAAGGTTCCAAGTCAGGGACAAAATCTGGGTTGTCAATCATAATCAACACAAGCTGGACCCAGGATTGTGTGGACCAGGAATTGTCATGGAAGCCAAGCCCAACAAAACCTACCTCATCAAAGGGATTGGAGCTTGAACTGAACTGAAACATATGCATCATGACCAACTTTGTTTGTGTAAGATAAGAGCAGCCCAACAAAATTCAAGGCTCCCTGTACCCAACACCAAACTGGATCAATATCGAGCCCATATACCAGATACTCTCAAGAAGATTCCCAAGGCTCCGCCTTCCAGCACCCCAGGGGAAGATGTCGCAACATCTTCAATTACTTTCTCTCAGGGAATTAACACCCCAAGTAAATCACTGAGCGGCTCACCGAGTGGTTCACCACCCAGTCAATAAACTGGTGGCACCATTATCAGTTAACCATCTATGATGGGGATCACTCAATCCAGGTCCTAAATGGAACATAACTTGATTAAGCCTTGAAACTCAAGAGAAACATTACTCAGATAAGCCCCATGATCTCCATGACATACATGGACAACATGTGACTTGTCATGATACTATATAATATTCTATATTCTTATCCAATAAAGTATCATTCTCTTCTTAATCTTCCCCTTTATTTTGTTTATTATACTTCCCAGAAGTATAAACACAACAATTATTTAATACAATACATCATAGTGATATTGACCTTGAGATGAACCATTGTTATTTCTCTTTTCTAACTTAGCACCTTGATTTTAATCATATTAATTTATGAAGTGAATTTCAATCTAGCATTTATATTTGAAGCAGTGAAAACTATAAATCTATAATAGTTGAATTTATTGAGATCATTATAATGAAGTATTTATACTTTAAAAACAGATAGCTTTAACACTCATATTAATTACTCCATAAAATATTATTTAAACTTTTAGAATTTTTTTGGAAGTTTTTTTTTTAAAAATATGTTTTTGCTCGAACATTTTAGTTTTCTTAACTTGAAATTAATGACAAGTAATTAAAAATTCGAAGTGTTATTGAACAATAAACAACAAATGAACTGTATTTATAAAGTTTATCGACTAAAATATATTGAACAAATCACTATCTCCCTTGAACTGTATAGTTTGGCCGTAAATGTCTGTAACATGGATAGAATATGCTTGAGTGTACTTATTTATCGTATTTGAAATATTGTCATCTTGACTTCGGCTGTATAGAAATGCTGGTTTTGGCTGACCCAGGGATATCATTTTCTCATTCCAGATGCATTTATGCTCTAGTAATGTTCACCCTTAGTCGTGTTGTTATAAGATACCAAATGCGAAATATATGAGCATGTATAAGAAACGGTCGGCGCTACCATTTACCTCCTATGTCCCAAATGAACATCAATCTGTGGGGTGATTTCAGGAATCTTGCTTTTAGCTTCCTCATTAAACCTTGTCATATTTCCATTTATGAACTCATTTTTTGTGTGGCAGTTCATTTGACACCAGCTCGTGGTGATGTGCAGCGGCACGAAATATTCAACCAATCGGGAAAGGTTTGATTGATTTGCGTGGAGATGATTGGCTTAACTTCTTGCTCAGCAAAGTTGATCACTTAAATTGTAACCGATATTTTTCCGAAGTACGCTTTTTGACAACACTTGGCTACAATTGAGATGTCATTTAAAATATTGCCGTCGTGAAAGGACGGATCTAGACTTTTTTGCCGGCGGTTTTTAATGGCTAAGTCCTAAAGTTAAGGACGATGCTTAATAAATAGTAATAGTAAAGACCATAAAAAGGCTAAGCTATCGACTCAAGGCATTGACTTTAGAATTAAGTGTTTATAGCATTTCGATAAGGATGGAAGGCTCAGTTAAGTTGCCCAGATTCGGTAAATGCACGTGTTGATTTAAAGCGAGATTTGAACTTGAGAGGTCAAGCAAAAAAGTAAGGTATAAATATGTTCACTTTCCACAACTAATATCATGTCTCCAAAAAGCAAAATCCACACTCCTCGGTACGCTAGCCAACCTTCAGGCCGTCGCTCCATTTCAGAGAACCATCGCGTTGTAGAAAGCGTCTTGTCCGATGATCTTGTTGCTCATATCCGCATGACAGAGTTTGACGACATGCTTTCCAATGGCTTCACTTTTTCAAAGCTAACTGATCTGCGCGGCCTAAGCCCATCAAACAAGAAGTACACGCTCAAGCTAACCTTGACTCCATCAAACGCAAATGACACACCATCTTTCAAAAAGAGGCTCTCGATTTTCAACTTCTAACCTGTAAATAATGTAATCTATTTTTCTCTCCAAATCATATTAAAATACCAATCACGACTCAACATCTGTATGCTCTGTAAAAATATTTAATTAAATTAAACTAATATATATATTAATTTTATCATCCTTAAACTTTAAAGTATCATAATAAAAAACTTTCTGGCTCAAATAGTCTTGTGATAAAATTCAAACAATATAAATATTGTAACTATGATATGAAAATAGTTATAAGGAATGAAGTAGAATACCTTGAGAAGAACATAAAATTTTTATTGGGAGACAAATATTTTATTTCCCTTATTTAGATAATGGTTATCAAGTATATACTTCTGGGAAGTATAACAATCAAAATAAAGGCGGGAATTGACAGATAATAATACTTCATTCAATATAGATATTGAAGATAAAAGTGTAATGGAAAACCGCATACTGACCATAGATGTCATGATAGTTATTGGGCTTGCCCAGGTAGTTTCTATTTAGGATTCAAAAATGTTTGATCTCCATATATGATGAATATATGATAAGAGTGCCACCAATTATTCATTAATCAGGAAATTTCTCAGAGAATTGTTTTTCCAAGAGGGAGTAATTATAGATGTTATAGTATCTCCATCTGGGATACTAGAAAGCAGAGCTTTTGGAATTTTCTTGTGACTATCTGGAATTCATGCTTGTTATTGATCCACCTTTGCATCAGGAGAGTTTTTTGGGAATTACATTGGGCACTTCTTGCTTTACAGAGGCAGATATGGTCATGGTGCCCAAATTTCAATCCAGTGCAAGTACCAATTCCATTGAAAAGGTAGATATTGTTAGGTATGACTTCCATGACAACACAGGTTCTCTTAACCCTGGTTTCAACTTGTGTATGTCATTATTGACTAATCAGATCTCATCTACTTGGAGTCTTTTTTTAATCAGAGTGATATTGCTTCTCTTTCTACTCTTTAATTTTATTTGTTTGCCATGACTTTTCTAGCTTTTTTGTACAATGAGTCATTACTACTCAGTACTTTCTTAGGCAAAGTTAGCCACACTCCTAGCATGATATTAACAATAGTGGGCTTGTGTCCTTAACCAAATTCATATGGACTTTTGACAGTATTGTAGTTGTCACAGGTTCAACACACCATCAGTGCTATTGGAAGCATATGTGACGGAAATAACTGGATAATATGATGCCGTTTCTAAATGATGGGGAATAACCACCCAAATCCATGTAGAATTGATGATTAACCACCAATGCAGCTTCAGATATTTTTTTGTGAAGTTTCCAATTGTAACTCCAGGATTAAGTAGAACAATCAATCCTAACCAGAGTAAACCAAGATAAATGACCTGGGAAAGCATCAATGCATCTTCAGCGTAGAATTCTGGGCATTGAGAAGTGACCCAATTTTCATCTTCAGGAATGGAGGGAAGAGCTACAAAATTGGCTGGCATGAAATTAACATTTTGCGGCGCCAACAACAAAGTTCCTGATGCCAGGCCCCATCTTCCTGAAATGATTCTGTTCAGAATCAGATTGTACGGGATATACCGCAACAACCTGAGAACAGGATGCATTTTAAAATTTAAAATTAGAACTTGGGATAATTGATTTTTATTGAGTAAATTTAGGAGGACTCAACTCTTAGAGTTGAAACAGAGAAAATTATTCAATATATATCAGAAAAATTGACTAAGCAATACCACCTGAGTCTTGATCTCCTATTCCTTTGGCATCTTCCAGTAAGTATCTAGTCCAGGTTGCAAAGAACCCTTGTATGACCAGTTTCTGAAAACCATGCTGATTAGTGAGCTTATATCAGGTGACCCTCATATTACGTTGATTTATCAACGTCAGTTTACAAGGGGGAGCTGGTTTCAGTTGGCATACTGGAGCAGCCGTGACCCATTTTCAATCAACCGTTTGGTTTAAATCCGTTACTTGGTCAATTTTGATACAGCTTTCCCGGCCTTCCGTGCCTTCTTACTTGGATGGACAATACCCGGCATTATGGAACTTACTGTGACAGCATATCTGCTCAGAGGTGTGGGTCATTGGCTAATAGTTTACTCAGCGCTTCCACAATGTCTAATTCAGTCTTTTCACTCTCTCATTAACTTGTGGGTGATAAGGGCTGGCAACTGTACATTTAATCTCATTTATGATAAGGTAATTTTTGGGCCTACACAAGTGAGTTCTGTTCCCCTGTGTATAATCAGGAGTTCCATCTCTCCAAACTTGGCTAGGATCTGTTTAATAATAGCTTTTATCACATCATTTCCTTTGTGTGCTTTTCCAGCTTGCGCTGCCAGCCATTATGTTGCATAGCTGATGGCAGTGATGATGCATTATTCAATTTTTTATCTCCTGGTCTGGGTCCCACAGTATCCAATGATGTCTGGGAACTAAGCCCTGCCAGAATTTCCTGGAATTGGACAGGCTGCAGGCTTGGGGAAGAGCCTTTCATAGAATCAGGCTAACTTAAAGAGTTACAGCATAGATTTCCTACCCAGGACCAGGACCCCAAGCCAGAAGCCAGGATTATAGTGTCAATCACCCCAGAGAGAGTGGTGTAAACTAGCCTAAACAGCTTATTAAAGCTGTCTAGGGGGAGTTCAGAGGCAGACATGGGCATCAGTTTGGGGGTGAGTGATGGCTACATGTCTAGTTGGTAGGTAGGGAGAAAGTTGTACTTATCTTTAAGAAGTTGGAGTTCATTGGTAAACCCAGGGCCCTCTCTATTGTATTGTGTCAAATCTTTAATGCAGGCCAAGAGGTTGCTTTTTAGCATGCTCTTGGAGATATATCTTGGGTATTCATGTTTTAACAGGTACTTTGTGAAAATGAGACCAGAAGGAGCAACTGGAGGACAAAGGCTTTCAGGCAATGGGAAGGCGGGCTGGAGGGATTAGAGTTAAACTGGTGGACTTCTAAGATAAAATATGGCAATAGTTGGGAACCCCAATATCTCATAACCTTTATTCAAATATGGCATTGTTGAGCAACTGGGGTTATTGCTGCTATGTTCAAAGCTACAGATAGATGTTATCCTTTTCAATGTACTCTACCTGTCCTATGCAAGAGAACTACAGACTACAATAGAATAGAACTTTAAAGATATATATGTTTATTAGGACTGGAGTAAATCCAAGCCAGCGGCTGCAATCTATCCATGTGTAACTAAGAACTTGTTTTTATCCTTTCAGGTGTCTGTATCAATATATACTGCAAAAATCCTTGTTCTTGTCCTTTCAGACAGTTCTCAATGGCTACCTTTGCAATAGGTCCATCTTTGCTGGCTGCGCCTATACTGATTGGTTGTCCTTGGCATGTTTGCTGCTACTGGTCTTAGCAAGGCGTACATGGCACTTCAGCTACAGCCTACGCTCTTCTTGAGATAGCCTACTGTCATTTATTGATTGGCTGTATCTTACACGCCTATTATTGTGCTGGAAAACTACGCCGTATTTAGTTGACGCTTATAAATGGTCCCTAATCTGTACTCCTACATTGGAAGGTAAAATTCTGGTATTTCATTTGCAGGGCTTATTCAGTGATCCTTTTCTGGCTGGCAAGACTTTTGCTTATTAATGCACAGGTCAAATTGAAGATTATACACCGTATAATAGCAGACTCAATCCAATATTGACTTGTGGATTATCTGCCGTGTAATGCTAACCCAAACCAATAAGGAATCTGATTATACGCCGTGTGATGCTGATCCAAACTCGGTATTTCCTAGCCATATGTGCATCCTTTGTTTGATATACTCATATACATCCATCAGATTGGGTGGCACTGAGTTGATACAACGTCAAGTAGGACTAAATAGGTGATATATGATTGATGATTTCAAGATTACACGTTGTGTAATCAGTGATAAACACTATATTGGCTAACATTTACACAGCGTATAATTAGTATTCATTTATATTAAACTAGTAATATATGGTGTATAATCATTACACATTAGAATGATGATCTGTGATAATACAGCATATAATTGTTGCATCTATCATAATAAATTAAAGATTATACAGTGTATAACTTTCATATCTATTGTAATAAACTACTGATTATATGGTGTATATTCACTACACTTAATTAATTGATAACCTAGTGATAATATGGCGTGTAACTGATAAAGATCTGTATGCAATGATTAGCTTGATCATTTGTGTTCAATCAGCCTAATCTCACAGGCATAAATTCTGGTGCAGGGTCTAAGGGTTTATTTAGTACCCTGCTACCAGACTTTAATTCCAATGGCTGGGATTCAGATAGTTGGGAAGTGGGAATTTGGCTGGGCAGGACACCCGGGTTTTGGGGCAGCAAAATGGCACTGGTGGGGAAGGGCGTTCATTGGCTGGATCTTATGAAAGGATAGCACAAACCTTCTGTTCCTGAGCAATACTCTTGGGGAGGCCCTCAGGACATGCTTTATTCAGGTGAGAGGTCCTGATTGGCCACCAAGGTGGATCACATTTTCAATAGAAAAATGACATGAATCTCTTAGCCTCTATTAGGAATTTTGATGTGTCTCTCACTAGATGTCATTGTTGGCAACTTTATGCTGAAGTCTTCATCCTTATTTTCAATTATGGTTTGGGTCTGAGGGGTTTTAATCCCAAAAGAATGCAGGCAGCCGGCCCCCTGGTCTTCAGGACTAGCAGTCTAGGGACGTTCTTGACCAGGGTTTGAGTCCTGTCCTAAACCTTGGGTTTCAATAGGAAAAAATGCCTTTCCTGAAAAATGCCCATATCCTAAATGGTTGAATAATTGGTACTGGCATCACAGACTTTGGTTGTGCCTTGGAAAAAGAATATTTTTCACATACTTTGCATTAGTCAAGTACCTCTTTGATGTTGCCCAACAGTTTGGGCTAACAGTAGTGAGACTTGAGATACTCATGTAGGTTTCTTCTACTGGTATGAACCAAATATCTATGATAGCAAAGGATTTTATCAATCTTTGGTGTTGGCAGGATATATGATACTGTATCTCCATTTGGAAGTATGCAGTGGAGGGTACCATAGACATTTTTTGAAGGGTGTTTGTTCTTAAGAACTTTTTTTAGTACACACATTGATGTTTCAGGTGGGAAACACTACTGGAGGTTCATTATTATTAACATGGACAATCAGGGTCTTCACCATCAGTGAAGAGTAGATATTTATAGTATACCTTTGAGAGGGCGTCTGCTGCAAGTAAATCTTTGCCTGATTTATATTCAATGATTATGGGGTACTTTTAGATAAGGTTTAACTGCTCAACTTTTCTTATTAAAAGGTTCTGTTGTGTTTTAAAAAATAATGACTTATGGTCAGTTAGCACTTTGTATATTTATGCTCCTTTCAGATAGAAGCATCATTTCATTAGATAATTGGTAATTTCTATCAGATCTTTATCATGGTTGGGTATCTTTGTTCAACATCAGAGAGTTTTCTTGACTAACATGAAACAAGGAGGAAATCCTTGTCTGTTGTCTGTATTCTGAGCACTCCATCAATTGCATAGTTGGAGGTGTCTGTTTCCAGTTCATAGGTCCCTTCTTGGCTGAGGTACTGTAATATTGGTGGTGTGATCAATAATATTTTTAGTTGATGTAAGTGTTGTTCTTTTAATGATGTTCAGACAAATTTTACTGTCTTGTCAGTGATTGAAGATAGTGGGGTATTCAGGGATCCTCAATCTGGGATAAACCTTCTGACATAAATGACTATTCCCAATAAGGTGCAGAGTTCACTCTTGTTTTGTGGCAACAGCATATCAGTTATGACTCTTACCTTTTCAGAGTCTTTTTTTACTCATTCCTTGATAATAATACTATCTAAGAGGGGTTATTTGTTAGAAATTAACTTTCATTTGGATGGCTGGGGTATTAGTTTATTGTCCTTAAGGTGATGGGTACCATGTGAACATCTTTTCAGTGCTGTTCTTTTCTGGGACTGTAGATGATTTTGCCATCCTGGTAAATTTTGAAGTATTTTCCTATGTGTTCATTTAACACTTCATTCATGAACTTCAAAAAGGTACTGGGGCGTTTGTCATGCCATATTTAAGAATGTAACATCCAAATGACCCATATTTGGTTCTGAATACTGTTTTTGGGATATCCTTGGGTTTGACTCAGATTCAATGATGCCCTGAATTACTATCAATCTTGATGAATAATTGTGATCCCCTAAGGTATTGAAGATGTCATAAATCAGAGGCAGGGGATAAATAGTCTAAAGTGTAACTTCCTTAAGTGCTTTTTTTCAGTAACAAGGCATAGTCCCCCATCTTTCTTGGCTACAAAGAAGAAAGCTGCACTAAAGAGAGATTTAGATGATCTTGTGAGTCCCTTATCTTGCCCTCCATTTAGGTACTTCTTTAGTTTCCGTTTCCTGTGATGTTATACAATAGTTGGGGTGAGCTTTAGGGATGATTTCTTTGATGCAGATTTTGTTTTAAATACCTTTTTCAGGTTGTAATCCCAGCAAATTCTCCTGGAAGACAGAAGGGAGCTCTTGGACAAATTGCTGGTGTATAGGGTCATGTTCATGTAGGAAGTCCATATTTTAAAAATAGATAATTTTTATGTAATTAAGTTCTGGTCACTCTTGCTGTTGTTCTTTTCATTCCCTAATTCCATAATTCTTGCAAACAAATGGTATCTCATAAGGGTGTCAAGGTGTGTAGGGTACATGTGTTGGTGGACTTCTCCTTGTTATATAGTGAGTTTAGAGCTACCCCAATCAATGTGAGGTCTTGTTTTCATCATCTAATCAAGTCATAATGCAATTTTTATACTGGGTTATTGGGATGATTGGCCTGCCAAGAGTGGTCTGAACATCTTCTATCTTGCCTGGAAGAATTTAGCCTCTCTGGTGACTGGGCACTTGTGTTGTCTACCATTATAAAAAATGTTTTAAATTGCTTTCAATTTTGAGTAGCTTCATGAGGTTGGCAAATTTCTTGTCAATAAGGGATTGGTCTTCTCTAGTCTCAAATAGTGTTGTGCCTTGATATCTTCAAAAACTGAAAGGGTAAGTGAGGAGTTGATTTCCAGTTGGGCGGTAAACAGTATATGATTTCTGGAGGATACTTGGATAATGTAATTGAATCCACATCCTGGTCCCTGTACAAGTCTTGTAAAGTGAGGGGGTGGCTTTCCTAAGAACTCTCCTGATCTTTTTTCTCCTTGGGCATGATGTCAATACTCATCTGGTTTGTAATGGTGGAGTTGCTGCAAAATTCTGAAGTGTTCATAAAATGAGGTATAAAATACCAAATGCTCAAAGAATTGATAATGAGTAAAAACTTTAAAGTTTAAATGTGCAGGAAAAAATCTCCAAGCAAAGTCATTGATAAAGCACAGCCTAAGAAAACTAAAACAGACAACAAGAAAATCAGAGATTGAGGATTGGTCACTGAATTTTGCAAGTAGCAAATCTTGAAAATTGGTTCAACAATTTCCTCAATTTCAAGATTGGGAGCATTAAAGAACAGAGCAGAGGCCGTGGTCACCACAAAATTGATGTTACAGCCTGCAATATATCTCATGGGCGTGTACATAAGGAGAAGCTCCATATTCTGTAAAATCTTTAAACCTTAAAACTGTAAAACTAGTGGTAAGTTATGGTGCTTATTGAACTACTGCAGTAGTTCTGGTAAGTTTTTAAGTGATATTGGGTTTGGGAGTAATGCTGACTGGTAGGGGGCAATTTTTGTCACCAGGCCTCTAGGATTGAATAAAAATCTGTGACGCCATAAAGCTATTTTTGGGACAAAAAACACCAAATTTCCTGATTTATAGGTTTTTGGGCCTTAAGCAGCAGGTTTTTAGGAATTGTTTGGAGGTGCACCTGCTTGGCTACCACCCAATTATGTCAATTGCATAATTCATTTATATGTAAGTTTTCATTGGCTTTTTCTTGCTGGAAGCTCCTTTCTGTTGAGTTTTCTTGGGGCAAACAATGCCTGCAAAGATGTATTTCTCCACAACATGGTTTGTCTGAGTAATAAAAAACTCACTTCAAGGGGTGTAATTGTTTGCCCAGTTGACTGGTTATTAGGAGGGTTTTTATGTCTGAGGGTATCTTCATTTGCTTTAGGTTACATGTAGGGCCATCAGATTTTTGGATAGCTTGCTTTTCTTCAAAGGATAAGACTTTTTGGTTCTTTCATTGACATATATCAAACTGATTCTAATATTAGTTTAACACCATTGTAAAAATAAATTCTAGAACTAATTTCATCAACGTTAATACTTCTGGAGGTCAATTATTAGATGCCTTTATATACTGCAAGTTATTATTTGATGATTTGTACCATCTTGAAGGTTATTAGTTTTGTCATGATCACAGCATCTGAGTCTTTTAATGGCAAAGTTCTCTAAGAAGTCATTCTTGAACATGTCCCAGTCTTCATTGTGATTGGGATGCTGCTCAAACCAGTAACTCACAAAGCAGGTGGCAACCCCTGTTACATGTAGATAAATATTTCTAGCTCAGAGTCTTTGGGGTGGGTAGCCAACTTGTGTGGGTTTATTATGGGTTTTTTGGAGCCAGAGGTTGGCATTTTTACAGTGTAGTCCTGAAAATTTTCCAATTACTGCTGATTGGAGGTGTTGAAATACAATTTTAGGTATTTCACACATGTTTGGATTGGAGGTAGGTTCAGGACTCCCTGCGTGGTAAGGAAGTTGAGCTGTTTGGTTGGTACAAGAATATTATTTAAGATAGTATATACTGTGAGAACATCTTGTCCTTCCTCATATTGTTGCCAATATATAGGAAGGACTATCTGCTAAAATCTTTTCTTTAAAGTAATTTTTTATTTAAGCTTTGTAGGTGTGAATAACCTATCTGTGCTATCACTGTTGAGTATA
Source organism: Entomophthora muscae (assembly GCA_014839935.2). Taxonomy (NCBI): domain Eukaryota; kingdom Fungi; phylum Entomophthoromycota; class Entomophthoromycetes; order Entomophthorales; family Entomophthoraceae; genus Entomophthora; species Entomophthora muscae. The sequence continues at coordinate 115,198 of QTSX02002317.1, read as the reverse complement.
TACTTTTGGGAAGTATAATGAACAAAAAAAGGGAATTGAGAAGAGAATGATTTATTTTCAAATGAATATTGAACATTATAGAGTATAATGGAACTTAACATGCTGTCCATGTATAGTATGATAGTCATGGGTATTGTCTAAGTAGTGTTTCATTTAAAATTTAATTTTTTGATCCACATATAAGATGGACTTCAGATAAGAGTACTACCAACTAATTAATAGTCAGGAAATTACTCTGGAATTAATTCACCTAGAGGGAGTAATTTTAGATGTTGCAACACTAATGTTAACTCTTGAGAAGAAATCAATATCAATGTTATTATAGTGGTTTAAGTTCAGCTTTAAAAGGCTTTTATAATGATGATGTTGTCCCTTTTACATCAAACTTAAGCTATTTTTTTGACTTATAGCAGTAATATGTTACTATCTAATATTTGTATGTATTTAAAATTACATTTAACTGTTGGAATTTTCATTTGGTAGTAACCTTTTTGTAGCATGGTTTGTTAGGTACCTGATTCAAGTACAATTTTATTTGTATGACATTTTTAAGTTAATAATATAATACCTTTAAGTTATAGGTATTATTTGAAGCAAGTATTGCAGTAGTTTGACAAGCCAAAATCCTGTCAAAGATGTGATAATGAAATTAATGGCCATCAACCAACAAAAGACCTTGTCAGGAGTATTATAGCAGCTAAAGCTGCCATCAAAGTATGCCAACATGTAGTAGGTGAAGGTGTATGTGACAACAGACAGGGTGGAGTGGGGTGATACCAGAGGAGGCCCAGATCCACTGTAAAAAGAATTGGGTTGTGCTGGCTCTTTGTAATAGCTTTGCCCAAGCCCTTCTGGTGATATCCCAAAGGTATCAGGACCAGGTTGATAACCTCCAATCTTAAGGCAAGCTGTAAGAACAACTGTGAAAATGATGTGGTTCATTGGCACTTGGTTTAGGATTGGGGATTAGTTAAGATTAGTCTAGTTGCTTAGGTAGTAAGATTAAACCTGATATAATGAGGGAGTATTCTCTCAATGATAGCACAACCTATCACTGAGAGGGGATCCTTTTTTATAGAAGTTTCTACTATGCAAACTTTTGTAAGTGGGAGTAAAACAGGGAATTGGGAACCCCAAGAGCCTGGATGGTGAAACATTCAGATTTGATGTTGGGAATAGGGCCAAACTTTTGTTCAACTACTATATTTGGTTGGGTGGACAATTTTTGGCTGGAGCTAATAGATTCCGGCTGGTCTATTGTCAGGAGGAGAAAGGGGTCCAGGATTTCATCATGGTCTATTTTTATGTTGGGTGGCAGGTTTTGACATAAGTTTGGCCCCAACCACATGGTATGGGTCCCAGAGGCAACCTCCAGAATTAACTCATACAGCATGGAACATCCCCCATGTTGACAATTCTCAAAAATATTTTTCTTATTTTCAATATTAAAGATTATTGTTTTCTGGATTAAATAATTGACACTGATAATAGAAGCAATGTTTGATTTTTATTTTGAGATTTTAATTGAAATTATAAAAGATAAAGCAAAAACAATTTTTGAAATTGTTGACATGGAAGATGTTCCATTCTTTATGAGTTAATTCTGGAGGTTACTGTCTTAGATCCTCATTGGTTGGGACCAGGATGGATGGTCAATATTTTGAAATTGGCTGCATATTATTCTGAGCTGCATGTATTGCCCTCTATTTTTAACCCTTTAAAAAGGAACTTATTTGATTGACTGCCTCCTTTGAAGGCCTCTTATTGGCTGGAAGAGAGTGTGGGCTGAGACCCAGGAGGCTGGCTGATGGCAGGCTGTGACTTGAGAGACAAGCAGGCAGGAGGTTGGTGGGAGGCCTGCTGGCGTCTGGTTAAGCCCTAGGAGGCTGGCAGGCGGGTGAAAGGCTAGCAACAGGCTGGCTTGTGAGTTCCTGGGTCAAAGGTGGGCGGGTGAGTGGGATGGAGGGTGTGGCAGGCATCTATGCAACTGAAGCAGGCGTGTCACAGCCCATACCAGAGTACAGCTGGACTCCCACAGGGGAGATGGGCCGGGCCTGGAAGGCCATTTACACAATAGGCGCAATTCTGACTAGGTAGTTGACTACAGTAGCTAGGGGACGCCAGCTCCCGGTATGGGACACGACTTGGTTGGCCAGTCCCAATACTGTGATAAAAACAAACCCCAACTTACTGAAGTCCTGGGCAGGAGGCACAGTTGGCAGGGGGAGTAGGAGAAATCTCTAGCATGGAGGGCAAAATAATCACTCTTGGTGGGCAGGAGGGAGCAGATATGTGAGGATTTAAAGAGTAGTGGAGTCACAAATAAATACAAACAGAATAGTTATATTGGTGCAAAAATAGATAGTTCTTGCAAGAAAATAATGAATACTGAGCTTAAAGTCACTTATTTTAAGATTTCAACAGTGAGGAGGGCTTTTTCTCCTCACTACTTATACTTACTGGTGAAGATGCAGCCTTTTGTGCCACCAGGGATCTGGTAGCAAAATTTTCAGTCAAACTGGAATTTTTGCCCGGGAATTGTGTACTAAAGCTTAGGAATGGATTATTATTGGTCAGCATAACAGGAACCTTGCTTGAGCTGCAGCATGCCAAGGTGCCACAGCTATTTATAGAACCTGCAAGCAATCAAGGCCTGATTTCAAAATCAAACAATTGCGCTCCCAATGCATCATTCCCCAATAATTGAGAGGGCCAAATTTATTAATAGAATTGAAGCCAGGGATTTGAGGCTTGTGTGCCTCTCAAATCCTGGGCCATTTTTTAATTGAAAAGGGGGGTTTTCTTGCTCTGGGAGACAATTGGTAAAGATTTTCAGGCTGTGGGTTGCTTGGCCTCTAAGAAGGCCAGCTGGTTGTCCAGGGAATTCCAGGCCCTGACAAGGCGCCTTCTGGGATATTAAGGTATTCTGGTTTGTAATAAGTTCTGTTTAGACTTCCAATGTTTTGATTTTCCTCTGGTTCAGGAGTGGGAAATTCTGCTCATAGTGGGCTGTATTTGGTTCAAAATTTCCCTTTTTGCTCCAAGTTGGAATGATGATGGCAATTTGACTAGTGTCAGGAATATTCATGACAAAAGGATAGAAAACAAGATTTAAATTTCCCGTATTCTTATATTCATAAATATGGTACAGTAGTTTTTAAAACTATGATACTAAGCAAAAAAACTCATATGTAAAGGAAATAAACTCATCTCAAGCAAAAAAATTATATGTAAAATTAAAATTATTGATTAAAATATAGTTTGTTTTTACATCTATATTTCTCTAAAATACATTGTTTTATTTACAGATTAATTGACCTTGTTTACAGATATGTTTTTTGCTTAGTGGCATAGATTTGAAAACTACTATGAAATGGGGATATGTGAAATGTCTAAAGTAATATTGGTATCAGGAGTTTTTGATTCTTTTAATATAAGGGGATAGGGTTAATTATAATTGTTTCCTTTTCTTTTCTCCCATGTTCTTTGATTTGAAGATACTTAATGTATGATAAGGTCGTATAATAGTCATATTAATGTAATTTTCATTATCATTAATCTCTTTAATTTCTTCTTTCATGGAACAGAGGCATATAATGGCATTCTTATTATTATAATTTTCCCCATTTTTGAGCCTATGTTTGTTTTTGACATGTTATTATTATATGTGTGCCTAATACTACATCCAGCTTTTTTTGACACATTTAGATTCATTGGTGAGTGCTGGTATGGAGTTCTGTGACTTGGGGTGGATTATTAGAACTACTAGAGGGTTTAATGCAATTGCTTAAGGTATAACAGGCTTTCATATTATCAGCTTATAATGGGCTCTGAATTTCTGTATGATATTTTTATAACCATTAAAATATGAAAGATTTTTTTCTTTTGAGGAAGGTCATTAAGTTGGATTTCAATATCCTGAAGAGATTTGATGATAAAAATTTGTTGATAATATATTCTCTTAAATTATCCCAGTTATTGAGATAAGCATCAGATTGAAAGCTTTCTCAGCCAGAAATTCACTCACTAGCAACCTTAAAGAGTCAGTTTATGGATTTCTAAACCCAATATTTTTAGGGGATTTGACTAGTATGAAAAATTACCTACAGTGTAATAAATCCATTCAAGGAAAATTTTGGTTTACCCAAATAAGTTTTTAATATAAATTTACTTGGGGGAAGCAAGTTTTCCTTTTATAGGTGTGTCATTATTGCTCAGGAAACAACTATACTTAATGATATTGGTAAATTCCTTGAAAAAAATGTTTTTTTTCAAATGCAGTGTGTCCTATGTGAATGTCTTTTGCAATTTTGTGGGGATAGAAGGTATTTTTAGCTGTCTGAAGATGTGTCTTGGTTAAGGACCTGTCCAACAGTGGGATGTTCAGCTTGGTTTTGTATTATATTCAGTTGTGATTTAAACAATGTGCTATCAGTAAAAAAATTTCATAGTTATTTTTATGATAAATTCAATCACAATTTTATTATGCTTTAAAAAATAAAAGGCTGTATGTTTAGTTTTATTAAATTTTAACACATCAAACTCAATTTTTTCTTTGGTTTTCACTTTGCTTTTGAAATCAGAGGCCCATAGGAGCTTTTGTTCAGGATTCTTTGCCAGAAATAGCCCCACTTAAAAATAATGGCTATTTTTGCTCTAGTGAGATGATTTTTCAGTCTCATCTGTCATATACTCTTAAATCATAATGTAATCCCCATTTTTTAAGAAAAATATGTTTTCTTCCAAAACTCAAGGTTTGGTACAGGAAATAAGCCCCAGAAAAACTGGACTGCAGATCATCAGTCCTAAGGACCAGGGGCCTATATACCTGCCTGTATTTTTTGGGGATCAAATCCCCCAGGAATTGACCCAAATTGCCCTTGGATGCAGCGAACCTAGTGCAAAGATATCATCAGTGGCCCCAATATAGCAACACAAACACTTACTAAATGTATGCAAAGAGGCCCCTCCTATTATTTCTGATGAGCCTGATGCCTGCCTTGATAAACAACAAAACCAATTTCCCTGAGAAATATGCTGCCCAGCAGACTTTCCCCCAAAAAACTGCTCTGGAACAGAAGGGTTGTGAGACCCTTCTGATAGATTTAACCAATTAACACCACCTGCACCTGTGCTGCTTTACCATCCTTAAAACCGGGCAAACCACCCACTCATCTTTCCATTTTATAATTATCAGAACCCTAATCATTAGAAATAAAGTCTGAAAGTGAGTACTATATGAGCCCCTAGACCCCAAAACAGACTTTATTGCATTTTTGCAAGTAAAGGCTAAGAGATTTTGGTTTTTTCAATTATTGACTTATTTGATCTTAGTAATCTGTCAGTTCAACACTAGTACTTACAGCCCACCAGTCCCAGCTACAGGACTGGTATTTTTTGTCCACTAGGTGCTTCTTACGTGCCTGTAAACTTTACTGAGTATCCTTTAAAAACTGAGTATAAGGAATATACCACTGAGAGCATATTATTAAGCAATCCCCTGGACCGCACAGTGAAATTGATCAGATTTAACAGAAAGAGTTTTTGTCATATTTCTGAACCCCACCTGTTCCAAGACAAATATAACTTCTTTATGCCTATCAACTAAGCATGGTCTCACTTCACTTCCAAACATATGCCTGTGTCTGCATCACCCTCTTATGGAAAATACCGGCAAGAAATTTAGAATAGTATATATCATCCTTTCAGGGGTGATAGATACTATAATTCCTGCCACTGGTCACTTGTCCTGGTTTGGAAGATTGATGACATACCTATTTAAGTCAGTTCCAATTCTATGGTGGGCTCTGCCCACCTGATTAATGGCCTGTCCATCCCCAATTCTGATAGACTGTTTACCCAGGGTTGATTCCCTGAAATTTTTTTCTCTGTTGATTAATCATTTTTATAGAACTCAAATTATTTTTAAATAAACATTATCTATTTTAACTACCCCTGAGAAATTTTGAACAAAATAGTATTCTATGCAGGTAATATTTTATATTATCAGATAGAATGTTGGTTTTAGATCCTAATACTTTGTTTTAAAAGATACTATAATATATATTGTAAACCTTTGTTGGAGCTAAAATATTTATAATTTAGTATTGTATTAGAGTTAAGGAAGATATTAATTCAAGAGGGACAGAAAATAATTTGGAAAAATCAATCTTAATTTTGAAGGAAAGATGTTATTATAATATGTGATAAAGTCTTTCCAAAAAGGGTGACACACATGGCATTGATTAAGATTGGAATTCATGACATAAATTGTCCTTGATTTCCTATGTGTGAATATGTGATATTACTATGATTGTAGACCAGGTGAGGCTATATGATTAGATCTGGAATTTGATAACTTGATAAACACATCATATATGTTATGTGGTACATTGAAAACCAAGCTGATTAATTTGGTTCTAATATTATTATTATTTTACAAATGAACAAGTATATTATATTCGGCAAATGCTTAAAATTTAAATACTAAAAGGATCTGAAACAACTTTATTTTATTATGAATTGTAAATAGATTATTATTTATGTTTGAGTGATATAAACTATTTTGGAAATTTTATAACTAATGGCATTAATAACACTTATTTTCTAGCATTTAAAATATTCCTTTAAAATATTTATCAGTCAAGGCTTTAGAAAAATGGGATAAAAATGTATCTATCAAGAAAGATTATCTTCAACTACTCAAAGTCAGATAATTTCTTTTACTCCCTACAGGGGTCAATATATGATGTTAGCATTATTAACACTACACTATAACCTTTTTATTTTGAAGCCAAACTTTTATTGTGAGATTGGTGGTAAGAGAAAGAGAGACTGCACAGGGAATCAACCAAGCACTATACTTTAATCAACTGGGTTAAGGGAGCACAAGACACAACTTTTGAGTTACTAAGAAGTTATGACATTCTTGGTTAATTTTAGTAGTCTTTTTTATTTATAATATCATGATCAAAATCAAACTACCCATGATTCTGGAAAGGTAATAATGCTTTAAAAAGCAATCTATTAAAACCAACAGAAAAATAATTATACAATATTAAAGCTAAATTTCCTTTTACCTCATTGATTGTGTTAAAACTTGCTATATTAACAGAGTTACACTGGAAAATTTTATGAAAATAGATAATTTCTTTATTGATATATGGGAGACTATATAGTTTGAGTTAATCTTTTGGTAGAAAAATTGTGTCAATCAATCAATTGGATTGGGCAGGGGAGTGGTTTGATCTTGGTAAAGAGTAAAGCACCAAATTGAGCAGCCACTAGGACAAGGTTAAAATTAGTTATTGTTCCCTGTTTTAGCAACTTGAGTTGACTTCTGTATTTGACTTTGAGTTATGGGGAAGTCAGTTTATGTGGCATGGGGTCTCTTGTTCAGAACTTTTCCAGGGAGGGAATCACCCTATTTCAACATTAGTTTGGAATGATTCAGTATTTTTTGGAAATGTAGGTGACCAAAGATGATAAAGGGGAAACAAAAAACAGGAGTATTGGCATAAACATCAACAAAATAGGGATATTGGTCAAGAATTACATTTCACATTCCAAACATCATGAAGTAGATTCCCAAGAACAAAAATATGTCCACAAGATTTACAGTATCCTACATTATATCCTTCCAGCAATAATAAAGTGATCATATATCATCAAACCTTAATATTAATATCATACTATGTTAATGTAAAGAGATAGTTCAATACTATAAGAAGATTTTATGAATACTTCAAGACTTGATATTAAAAGCTGACTGTATTGTATAATATCAAATGATTCCTAAATCAATAAGAGACATGTGAAAGTATGCTCAATACAAAGCAACAAAGTATGTCATCAAAGTATCCATGACCCAACAATTTAAGAAATGAGCATTGGATATTTTAATAATCATGACTGGAAATAAGAAGGAAAAATTAATTCAGTACAGCTGTTAGATACACAATTATATGTCATGCTTTACAGTAGTTTTATAACCCATTGAGATACAGTAGTTTTAAAAGCTATGGCAACAAGCAAAAAGAATCTGGATTTAAACAAAATGAACTCATATTTAAATGAATTATTAAAAATAAATGACTTTATATTGATTTCAATAGATTTGGGTTTGTTTCAGTTCTTCTTAAATCTGAATTCATTTTGTTTAAATCTGAGTTCATTTTGTTTGTCACCATAGATTTTAAAACTACTGTAAACAAAACCATCTCAGTCTAAAAATGAGATCAAACATCAAGAATTATACTTAATTACAATTGATTTGCATCCACTTTGATTTTGTTTTTAGAATGAGCTGGTTTTTTATCTCACCAGCTTTTAAAACTAATCTACACACCACAAAGGAACACAGGGGCAGCAACATTGGACAATTCATTGGCTTAGAAATAATTGCCAAATTTAATGAACTGATGAGAAGCAACATATGAGAAAGCTTAGAAGAAAGGGTTTGGGAAGAAGAATGATTTTATCAGATAATATTTTGGGCATATATTATGTTTAGTGTGACAGTAACTTGATTCAGATCAAGTGGTTAGAGGTCAGGGGTGTGGCTTGGATCAGAACGGCTGGATATCCAGACAAGTCACATGGAGTTGGTTTGTTACCAATTTGGGAATGTTGAACCATAAATTAAGTTGGCGTCAAATCAGGAAGTGACTGGATGTTAAATGTTTTGGCAGCTGTCAGAACACTTATATATCCAGATCCTAAAAAACAGAACTTCATATCACAGATAGATGAAAGAAATTTACTTCAGATGCCAAAAAATTCTACCCTACCAAGAATTTCATTAAACACACAGTCAGAAGTATTTACCTCTCATAAGAAAATGGTAGAGTTAAAATCCCAACTGATTGAAGTGTCCTAAGTTTTCTTGGTTTTGTTGTGATATCTTAAACTAACTTTTATATATATCCTATCTACAATACTGTACCTGGTTAATTAAAGTATAGACCTTGCAAAGGGAGAGAAATAATAGATAATATTTAATACACAGCTGCTTTATTTTTTATCTTTGAAGTAAGTTATATATGAGCATAGAAGGGGTTCCACCAATAATTTACAGTGAAGCAGCTCTTCAAGGGATGACTAATGGCAGTAGAATATATGTTGTCTAGCTTTTTATTAAGTTTCAAGATTTTAATAAATCAATCTGTGAATCAATCAAATATTTCCTAATTTAGAATGTGGTCTGTAATCTCTGGTATCAAATAGAGAATCAGTAACTAACCTGTGTGAATATGTACTCATGATTGTCAGGAAACCAGACATAGGTAGAGGCATTGGTTGACTCGGGATGGAGTACAGCTGGGCCAGTAGGTAATGCCCACCATAGAATGGGTGCTAACTTGATAATATAAGATACAGATTGCCCGATTAAGGACCAGGGTCTGGAGTTGGGCACCATAGAGTCCACCAATACTGTCAAGGTAATGTATAGTACTCCAAAAAGTTGATTGGACGTGGTCTCAGCAGCAGTAGTGGGTTCCATTGGGCAGTCAGGTTGCGGAGTTAAGGGCGGAGTCATGGGAGCAAAGTATGCAGGCATATGATTATAGTTGTCTTTGAACAATAAAGGTGGCACCTCTTTCCTCTTTCCTTTGTGTCCTATATATTTGGTTCCTCTAGTCATTGCCAAGGGACCAGCAATGAGCATGGTCTCCAAGCTGTACTCTGAATAGGCGGGGTTGGGTGGGTATTTGGTAAAATGCTCATGTCCAAAGGGGGCTCCAGGGGGACAGTATAGTGCCTGAGGAGGGTCAGCAGGTTGGTCTCTGGAGGGGGTGGTTGCCTGATTGTCTACTTGGCCAGAGTTAAGATGGAAGATCACTAAGACTAGATAAGTTAAGATTTGTTCAAACCAAAGGTTCATAAAACATTATTATCAAAAATGACAATGTGGTCTTTGCTGTACCACCAGGGTTTTTATACCCTGGGACTTTGCTTCTTCAATTTTTGTAGGGTTCAGGTTTGCAGACAAGGCACTGGCAGGACGTGGGTCTTGGCTTGGGGTCTCAAGGGCAGCAGATCCAGGTTGTACATGCTCTGATGAACAGAAGTGACAATGCTTTGTTCCGCTGCTACTGTTCACCACATCACCTGAGCGGTCAAATTGTATTACCTATTCTGGACTAGAGGCTGGCATTAGCTGGTGATCATTGGCAGGACTGGAAAGAGGCCTTGTTGTAACCTCCTTTAGGCAAGCTACAACTTCAGCATAGGTCTGGGTCTTTGGTGGCACACAGTTAACAGCAATCTGATGTCCATTCAGGAAATCATCTTTAAGAGTCTGGCGGGTCTCAGAGTGATTCAACAACTCAGGTCTGCAACTTAACAAGTTGGCAGGTCCCTGTTCACTTTGGGTGACTTGAGTAGCCTTTGGAGGGTCAGGGCTGGATTCCAGGGTTTCCAATGTTGATTTCAAACTTCCAGACTTGACACTTGGCATGTTGGCAGGTTTCTGTTTCTCCTGGTTGGGACAAGATATCTCTGGCAGCCCAGGGGTTGGCCCAACTGGCAGTCTGGCTAGATCCTGTCTACCCTGGTCATAATAAGGCTTTTTCTGAGACCTGGGGTTCAATTCCCAGGTTTTCAATACAAGTATTGAAATGTCATTCATGACAATGACTTAAACTTGATTACCACATTTAAAACATCAATATCATCCTGGAATGTTTCATAAATCTTTGAGTGTTGAGACCATTGCTTGATCATACAGCTGTTACACTTCTTCCCTATTATTCAGTTAGAGCTTATCTTCTAATATATTTATAGTATTCCAGAATTCGACACCTAGTCAAATAACTCAGAAAGTTGTCAGCCAACAACCCCTCCTCTTGTCATGATTGAACTGTTTATTTTAGCTGCTATTGCTTGGACCATAAAATCCTTCAATCTTGAGTAGTATTGTATGATGGCCTTCATTTTATTACATCCTCAAAATCCTCATTGTTATCCTTTTCTTTAAGTCTTTGTTGATTAATTCAGAAATTCGGAGCTATCATTTTATAGTTTTTGATTAATTGATTCCTACAATCTCACTTTAAATCCCTGCTTTCAGAGCTAATTTAGCCTAAAAATTATGTTTGTTTAAATCTAACGGCTTACTTTAGTTTCATACTCTGCTTGACTTCGATTTTCTTCTTGAATTTCAAGCCTCTTATTTGTTTTTCTGGCTTTCTCCACTACTTTACTTGAAATTTATTTTGCTTGCTCTTTCCTTGGGCTCATTTATGCTTTTCGATTAATTTTCTGCCACCCCTGCTTTCACTTTATTTACTAATGTTCCCCTTTTATTTTCTTAACCTGTTAATATAAAACTCAACCCTTTTCTAGTTATCAAGCATTTGAAATTTCCAAGAGTTGATTTAAGATTTAAGTTGAAGATGGCTAAGTCATTCTCCTTTTCAATCACCTCGATTCTAAAGACATTAATAAACATTTGGAGCCACTATTCTCAACAACAAGTTGAAATTGTTTGAGTTGCACATCAAAAGGTACTTGTTAGGTTTTGCAGCTTGTTTGTTTCCCCTTTTGTTTGTTTTACGTGCACCTGCCTTTACTAGAGAAAGTTATATTTTCCCCGTGATTCCTTTTGACTACTTGTTTTCTCAGTTGAGGAGCATCTATACTGATACCCAATCTATGATTATTGACGAATTCAACCCTGGTGTTGTTTCTAACCAATATTCAGATCCTGATATTAGCTTCTTATACCAAGCCTCAATTATTAAAACAGGATTTCATTCAATATTCTTAAGCTTGATAAGTTGTTTAAGCCCTCATTTCACTTCTTATAAGTTTTTAGGGGCATTAACTCGGTTACTATTGCCAGCTTTGCCCAACTTTCTTTGTTTAATCAGTATAAAAACCTAGGCCTTAAAGCTTTACTTTATAACCATCTTCCAATGAGCTTCCGGCCTTATATGCTTGAACACCCATGCTCCCACTTCACTAATGGTGTGCCACACTCAATTAAATCAAAATAAAGGTAAGAGTCTATATGAACTGGTGTATGACCACAAACCAACCATTGTTAGCAGCAGCACAGGACCACACCTGCCAATCACAAAGAGTTTACCAATAGAGGATAATTCAGATGTGCATAAATAAAGAGATAACCAATTTTATAAAGAGAAATAGTTTATCAAAAGGAAAAAAGCATCCCACCTTAAGTTGATAGATTCAAAGTAGGGGATAAAATTTTGGATAGTCAACCACAACCAACACAAACTGTATTGTGGATAAAGAGGATCAAAAATTATAATTAAAGTAAAGTTCAGCTATATCTATCTCATCAAGTGATTCATTACTTAAAAACACTTAAGTTGATACACTACAGCTGACTCAGATTATGTAAGGCAAGGCAGGCTCAAATAGACTCCTACCTATCAGTATCCAAGGCCAAACTGGATCAATACCAAGCACACCTCCTGGATACCATCAAGAAATTAACCAAGGCCCCTCCTTCCAAGATCCCAGGGGAGAATGTTGCAACATTTTATTACTCCCTATTGGGAAATGGTTTTATTGGTAAGTAAAGATAGCTCTAAGACAAAATCCAGATGTTACACCAATAGCAAACCCTTGAATTTCAAAGGAACCTAGATCTATCAAACCACATGGCATCTATGATCTACATGGACACTAATTGGCTTATCAGCTAACTATATAACGCTTCTCTTCTATATTAAATAAATATCACATTCTCTTCTTAAATCTTCTCACTATTTCAAACTATATATTTCTCAGGACTTACCTGACACTGGTAGCCTCGAATTTTTTTCGCTGGTGTGAGCCGAGCAGACATTGCAACTTTAGCTTCTAGATATCGTGGGTGGATTTCGATGTTGTTTCTGCTTTTTTTGGTAGCTTGAGTTAATTGGTTTATAGGTGGTTAAGGTGCCTGGGTAATGAAGTTTAGAATATCCACAAGTTTCAAGGGCCAAGCCCAGCATTGGATAAGGCTGATTTTGCATGCCATTGGGCATTGATCTAGGAAGCTTTGGATTTCCATCAACCTTTTTGGGTTGACAAATACAAGCTCATGAGAGTTTAGGTCCAGGTTTGAGCTAGGGTCAGGTAAAGTTGTAGCGACTGCGGATTATATAATAGGTGATTTAAAAAATAGGTTGGTTTAGCATTTATATACTCGATGGAGTGGAATAGGGAAGCTTGGTCGTGCACTCAATAATTAAGGTTGTAATGGTAAATAAAATCTGTGGGTGCCAAGTTCGGTTGGGAGTGGGGGAGGGAAATCCCGTTTTCGGCTCAAGGTTTACCCGGACCGAAGCTGGCAGGCCAAGTTCGGGCCAAATTTGAGCTGCGGTGACAATTCGCATGCGAAACCAATCCAAGCTAAATGGACGGGTGGATGATTTGAATGATGTCATTTGGAAAGCTGGATTTAGACTTCTTTAAATAGAAGGTTAAAATTACTTTAATTATTGGTTTAAAAACTAGTTTAAATATGTGGTTTAAATGACACGTTTATATCACTGGCTTAAATAACTAGATTAAATAACTTGTTTAAATAGCTAGTTTAAATAAATTGTTTAAAAATTTGTTCAAAAACTGGTTTAAATAACTAGTTTAATTTTTAAATAAATGTCGTGGCTCAGTCCAAATTAAGGAAGTATAGGAGAGGCTTATTGGTACTTTTAACATATATTTTCCTGCGTGAGTAAGGGGTGCATCTTTTGGACAAAGATTTTCAAGTGAGATTGATAGAATATATATAGCCGCTGAAATATGTGGTTAAACAGTTATCGATTGTAGAGCCAATAAGTGTTTTATAGGTTCAATTGAATTCGTATGTAATAGTTTAATAAAGAAAATTTATGTTTATTGTTGAATTTTTTTGATTGTAAAGTACATGTTTATTAAGCGGGAATTGTAGTGTCTTGCAGCTACTAGCAACCTGGTTGCTGATTATAAGTCTAGTGTTTAAATTTGAGAAACGGAGGCGGAGTCAGCAGTGTAGGAAACATAGAAGTAATCGGGGTAGTAGTGGAGATTTGAGCAGCTATATCTCGAGAGTGAATTATCGCGGGCAATGGAAGGGGTTAGGGTCAGCTTGAGGGTAGATATGACGTGATTGCTTTTGGCGAAGAAGGGGAGGTCGGGGAAGCCATTATTTAGGATGTCGTCAAACTCTGTTGTTCGGATCTGTACCACCAACTCATCTGGCAATACGCTTTCTATGATCCGCTTGTGAGAAATGGACCGCCGCCCAGTGGGCTGGCTGGCATACATTGGCGTATGTACTCTACTTCCTGGTTGCATTTGTTGCCCTTGCCTAAAGCTAACTCTATTTATGCCTCTCCTGAGCCACTGACTCAGGGTCCTTGTTCCCAACCAACTGCGTCATTTAAACCAAGCACCATTTTCAATCGCATAAAGTTACCCCACCCTACATCTTCACTCACACCCCAAGACTAAGCCATTGCCCACCCTATCTTCTGTGAATTTAGCAATTTAAAAAAGCCTTTCGAAACAAGGGTGACTCACCAGCCTTTAAATTTGTTTACACGTGTATTCCTTTCAACTACACCCCAGCCTAAAAGTTTAAGGAGCTACTTCCCGTAAAAGCTTCGAGCTAATTAAATCATTCTTCAATAAAATCTTATAATTAAAAAATTACCTATGAAAACAACCATGTCATCCAAAGCGTAATTAAAATAAGAATTTATTATCCATTCAGCAATGGCCTACCAAAGATTGGAGATGCCACTTTTCAAATAAATTTTAAATAAAATTCAAATCGACATTTACGACCGCCTAACTCAAGCTTAGCATGTAAATCATAGCCAATCATACATCTATAAAAATATATAACCAGGCCATTAAACCTTGTCAGGTTAATAAAAATATGCCCTTTTTATTGCTGGAGTTATTGTTCCCCCTAAAAAATAAACCCCAAGAACTGGGATCGGACCAAGAGCCAAATCTGGATCCGATGCGTAGCAGTGTCAATGTTGACGTCTGATTCAAGTCTCGGATGACATTGGCCTTACAAAACTTTCCTGATCCAGGGATCTATTGACTTCAGAAAACGCAATGTCACTCCAAAAGCTTTCCCCAACTAACCTATCTACTACGCGTATCCTAGTTAACACCATTGCTTCATCTCAATAACCTTCTTATCTATAGACTTGGATTCTACTAATAGTACACTCTCATCAGTATGTTGAGACCTCAGCTTCTCCCAGAACCTTATAAATCATCCCTCTCTACAAAGTCGGTTGTTGATCAGCTAAAACTAACCAATTTTCAAAAATATCATCTCCCTTGGAAGCCTTTATCCTGAACCTTAACCTCATTTCTCTTCTTAATTCTCTTCCTTCCAGGAATCCATCACTGCAGCTATAGTACCCAGACCTACTAAAAGATCAAGGAGTTCAATCAAAAACAGAAGCAAGCAAGGGCTCTCCTCACCAGCTGGACCAAGTGTAATGGTGGATTCTTGTCAAAATTATGAAGCGTTGATGAAAGGGGGGTAAAAATCCAAATGCTAAGAACATTTAGCAACAAAACAATCCTCAATGTCAAAATTTGTAAGGGATAAACTCCAAGTAAAGGCACTGAGAGGAGACAACCAAGGGAATCTAGGGCAGAAATAATAATATCAGCAATTTGAAGAGATGAAGCAGGATTTTTCAAATAAATGATTTGGTAATTTTTTTCAGTCATTTCCTCAATTTTAGGCTTGTGGGTTGCAGCAAGCAGTGTCAGGGCTGCATACATTGCAAAATTGACGCCACAGCTCAGGAAAGGTCATATGAACATAGGTTAACAGAAGCTCCATTTATATAGAGTTTCTTTTTTGCCAAAAGCTAAAAACTGTATTTTTCAATCACTTATGGTTCTATTGAACTACTGTGGTAGTTCTGATCTTCAAACCAGCTTGTTTGGGTGTTTGGGAGGAAACTCTGGCATCATCAGGGGAAATCACCTCAGCTGAGCCATCTGAATTGACCAAAAAAATTGATGTCATATTTTGATCTTGGGTCAAAAAGCACCAAAACACCTGATTTAGGGGTTTGATATTTAAGCAGCTTTTTTCAACTTTTGTTGAAGTACATATATTCAGTCCCAATCCACTTTTTGGTTGATTGGTTGATTGATATCAGTATACTTTTTGGGGGGCTCTTTATTAATTATAAATCCATGGTTCTTTCCTTTGCAGGTCCAAGCAAGCCCAGTTAAGATGAACCCATCTGTGATAGAGCTTAAGGGATTATTTAAAAAGCATTGCAATAGTTATTTAAGCTTTTAGTAAGGTAAACCCAAAATATAGTTTTATGATGAGAAGAAGGTGTTTGAATCAGCTTAATCTTTAAGAGAGCCATATTAAACAGGAAACACTTGTGTTGCAACATCTTTGATTACTCCCTCTCAGGGAATTAACACCCCAAGTAGTTCACCAAAGGGCCCACTGCACGGCTCATCAACTAATAATTAACTCAATGGCACGTCTATCATTTGGCCATCTATTACAGGGATCAAACAATCCAGATCCTAAAAGGAACACAACTTGAATAAGCATCATGACTTAGAAGGAACATTACTCAGATAAGCCCCATGACCTCCATGACGTACATGGACAGTATGTGGCTTTCCATGATACTATAGAATACCCTATATTCATATTCAATAAAGTATCACTCTTCTTAATTTTCCCCTTTATCTCATTATAATACTTCCCAGAAGTATATACTCAACAGTGGTAGTACAGGTAGGTTATTCACATCTACGCAAATTAAAGGAAAAATTCCTTCCAAGAAAAAGAATCCAGCAGATGGCACTCCCCATAGGCTGGAGAGACTACAAAGAAAGACAGGACATCCCTAAAGGGTTTGTTGTCTTCAAAAATGTTCTTGTCCCTATCAAACAGTACAACCTTCTCTACACTTTTAAACTCCTGAATCCGTCTACAACTTCTACAAGTCTGCAGGTGCTCGAGATACCCAATATTATCTTTCAACGCCTACACTCAGCAGAAATTGAGGCTTTTTCAGGGTTACACCAGGAAAACGCCAAGCTCTGGATTAACAGCCCCAAAGCAAATTCACACAAGTGGACTACCCCTGCAGACTCTGGGCCAGCAAAATTGCCCTTTGTGTCACGGAAACTGCCTCACATTTTGTAAGTGAATGGCTAGACCAACACCCCAACCATAAAGAAAACTGGGATATGTTCAAGGTCGCATTTCTCAAAAAGTTCTCCATGAAGAACTATGACATGGTGATCATGACTGAACTCAGAAGGTTCAAAATGACAGGAAAAATTCAGGAGTCCATTGCAGTGTACAAAGACCTACGTGACCAAGCTCTAACACCATCAAACTTGACAAGCCCAGACCTCAATTGGACTTCTACAACGGCCTCCCCACACATAACAGACATCAGTTTGACATGACCTGCTGCAAGAATATCAAAGATTTATTCTTGGAAGGAAAACACACAGTTCAAAAGTCTGAAAATCTACACACAACTAATAAGAGAAGGGAGAGCCCCACAGCAAGAAAAGACCCTTGACCAAACAAGCAAAATAACCAAAGCAATAACCCCTATCCTCAAAACGCAAACCGTACAGCACAAGCTAACCAAGCAAGCACCAAAGATACCAACAAGGAGGGAAAAGCTCAGGGGAGTGCTAGGCAAGCCGCCCTCCCCCAACCTGCAAGACTCATACAGGGACCAGGATGTGGATTCAATTACATTATCCAAGTACCCTCCAGTGACCTTCTACTGTTTGTTGCCCAAACTGAGAATAAACTCCTCACTTATCCTTTCTGTTTTTGAAGATATCAGGGCACCACACTATTTGACACTGGAGCAGACCAATCTCTTGTTGACAAGAAAATTTCCAAACTCATGAAATTACCTACAGGTCAAAGCAATATCAAGAGGTTCATCATGGCAGACAATAGAAGCATATCAGTTACCCAAGAGGTAAAACCTTTCTGCGCCCAAATTGAAGACACACAAACCATACTCAGTGGCCCCATCACACCAATCCCCAAGTAAAATATTATACTTGGCCTGGATTGGATGAGAAATACCAAACCTCATATTGACTGGGATAGCACTACCCTCACCATACAACAAGGTGAGGTACACCACCATGTTTGCCCAACCCATCTCGATACACTTTTGAGAGACCCCATGTTTGTGAAAATCATGGAAACAGAAGAGGAAACTGACCCTATCAAAATCAATTAGAACACCTGTACATACAAAGTTATCCATTTCAAAAATATGGAAACTAGGTGTAAGAGCAACCACATCCGAGACAGGCTAGTTAGTGAGTTCCCCTCTGTCTTCCAGGAAGCCCTCCCGGGCTTACCACCAGACTGCAGCATATAACATGAAATTGACCTCATATGAAGTGTGCCTAAGGCACGCCCTATCTACTTCCTCACACCACAAAAAGATAACACCCTAAAAGCTTATCTTGATGAAGCCCTCAAAGAAGGACTCATACAACCATCAAAGTCACCTTTTGGTGCTATTGTCTTCTTTGTAGCAAAGAAAGACGGAGGACTCTGCTTAGTCACAGACTAAAGAGCACTCAACAAGATCACAATTAAGAACAGGTATCCCCTGTCCCTGATTGACAACCTTTTTGACGCCCTGGGGGGGGTCACAAATCTTCACAAAAATTGATTTGACAGCAGGTTACCACCAAACTTGCGTGAAACCTGAAGACATTCCAAAGACTGCATTTAGAACTAAATATGGATCCTTCAAATGTGTTGTTCTTAATTTTGGTATGACCAATGCTCCCAGTACCTTTGTGACCTTCATGAACAAGGTTTTTAAAGAACACATTGGAAAACAAGCAATTATCTACCTGGAAAACATCATCATCTACAGCCCAAATTTGAAGCAACACTGGGAAGACGCTGCCTGGTCCTCCACACCCGTGAAGAAAACCAACTAATTGCAAAGCCATCAAAGTGCAAATTATTTTCTGCTGAACTTCCATTCCTTGGCCATATTATCAGTGAAGACAAAATAAAACCAGATCCAGACAAGATACACACCATATCCAAAATGCCACCTCTAAGGAATAAGAGTGAACTATGCACCTTCCTCAACATGATAGCCTATGTGAGAAGGTTAATACCTGACTAGGTGCCCTTACAGTTCCCCTCTCAGCCATTACAGGCAAAACAACCAAGTTTTTCTGGACACTGCTATGAGACCAACATTTTTGTCAACTAAAAGAATGTAGGGTTACCACCCTTATTCTCCAGTACCTGAATTGCACAGGAATCTATGAATTAGAAACCAATGCATCTGACTATGACATAGGAGGGGTACTCTGTATCCAGACAGCAGAAAAGGACTTCCTCCCTGTGCTGTACAAATCAAGAAAACTATTTGACAGCAAACAAAGATATCCCATACACAATAAAGAGTTGGTAGCCACCATACATTGCCTCATAAAATGGCAATGTTATCTGGAAGGGGCCCAACCGTTCAAAGTACTCACCAACCACAAGTTGTTAATGTTGTAACCGTGCTGTTTTAGAAGAGTTACAAGGGGAAAAATATTTAGAAGCTAGATAATAATCTTTATTGAGAGATAGTGATTATATAGTCAATATGAATCAAGGATAACAGAAACATGATTGTTGATCACACGGTTGGATGGAAAAAGGGGTGGCTTGATCCTGGTAATGAGTCAAGCGCCAAAACGAGGTATCCACTGTACAGGATCATCATCTGTTCATGTTGTTGGATTTGGTAATTCAAGTTGAATTCCTAGTCTGGCTTTTAATGGCCGGATAATCAGATTGCGGGTCACAAACCTGCTTGTTTGGACCCTTGCTGGTGGGTTGAGCCTACTGTTTGACACCCCTCAACTGAAGGTTGGCCTCCTCTGGGTTAGGTTTTCAGGGAGCTTGTCAGGAGCCCAGTCAGCGTACTGGATTAATTGTTGTTCTGTGGCGGGCAGGGTGGTTTCTCATTGTTTTTGTCTTGCTTTGCAGGGTCTCAGGCAATCATGGTGTAGAGTCTTGTCTTGCTTGCGCTTCCTGAGTCCTTGCACGAGGTAAGTTTTATTGTTGTTTACCTTTAGAATGATTGCTGGTCCTACTTCCTTGGGTTGTAGTTTACTTTTGTCAATGTTCATGACCTAAAATTTGTTGTCAACCTCATGTCTGTTTTGGATGGGGACAAATATCTTTTGCAAACACTTTTCTTCTCTTTCTGATTGATTGCTGTTGGCTTGCATAACTTGAGGGTCTGAACGCGGGGGACTTTACTTGGAGTTTCCAGTTTGGGTCCTGTTAATGCTTGAATGATATTTGGCTGTGTGCCATATACCAACTCAAAAGGGCTTTTCCTGGTGGATCTGTTCACTTGGGTTTGGCACACAAGTAATGCAGCTAATAGCTACTTATACCAGTCTTCAGGTCTCCCAGCAGTGAGCTTGGCTAAGGCTTGCACAAGGCTGCCATTAAGCCACTCTACACGTCCATTGGCCTATGGGTGGTATGGTGTTTTCACGGTATGTTTGACCCCATTTTTAGCAAGGTATATTTTGGTGATTTTGGAGGTCAATTCTTTCCCTCCATTGGTTATCAGGAGTTCTGGCTTTCCGAACTTGCTGATTATCTCTTTACCAATAAATTGTCGTACATCATTACCAGTGTGCGCCCTTACTGCTTGGGCTACTGGCCATCTTGTAGCAAAGTCTATGGCGGTGATGATGTATTTCTTATCCTTGTGTTTCCCTGGCATGGGGCCAACAACTTCAAGGGCCTATACTTTGAAAGTTAGTTGTGTACAGATGGGAAGTACTGACTTTGGAGGGGCTTTTCTTTTGGCAAACTTTTTGCATACCTCACATTGGTCTAGGACTTCTTGAATGTCACAATATAAGGTTGGCCACCAGGCCTTGTGCTTAAGGAACTCATATAGGTTTTGGCTTTTGGTGAGTTCAAGGTCTCTGTGATAGCATAGGATGGTGTCTACCCACTGGTGCGTGGGGATATAGAGAATGGTAGTGCCTTCAGATATTTTTCTGTGTAGGGTCCCGTATACGTCAGCAAATAGGTGTTTGTTTTTAATAACTGTTTCCTTTGTTATGTCAGTTGTACCAGGGGGAACCATTGTCTTTTGTTTGTAGTACTAAAAGAGGCTAGTCTGGGTTGAGCCCATTTTCCCCTCTTGTGGCACGGACATATAGGCGTAAGAGGGCGTCTGCCATGGCAAGCTCAGGACCAGGTTTGTATTATATGAGCATATTGAGTCTCTCCAAGAGCTCCATCCAGCAAGCTTGACGGCGAGATAGATTTGTTTGGGGTTTGAAATATATGAGCAACTTGTGGTCAGTTAATGCTGTGAATTCTTCCTGCTGTTCCAGATAACAGCACCATTTGTTTAGACAGTGCACAATAGCCAACAGTTCCTTGTTGTGGATAGGGTATCAACACTTGCCATATGTCAATTTTTGTGATTCATAAGCTACAGGTAGGAAGTCACCATCATTATTTTTGATTTGTATTACTCCCCCAATGGATGCATCTGAGGTGTCAGTTTCCATTTGGTATTCCCTGTCACGTTTGGGGTATTGTAAGATGGGAGCTGTTGTGAGCTTTTCATTGTGGCGTCTAAAACAGAGGTCAAATTAGGGGGTCCACACAAACTTGGATTTGGCGCCTGTTATGGTGGTTAAGGGGGCAGTCAAAACACCACAGTCAGGTATGAAGCGGCGTACATATGCCACCATCCCCAAGAAGGTGCGGAGTTCCAACTTATCCTTGGGTGGTGGCATTTTGCATATGGACTGTATCTTTTAACTGTCAGGTTTGATGTTGTCCTCTGAGACTATGTGTCCCAGGAAGGGTAATTGCTCACATAAGAACTGGCACTTGGAGGGCTTGGCCAACAGTTTGTGTTGTGCCAGGGTAGCAAATACTGCCCCTAGGTCCTTGTGGTGCTGTTCCACCAAGGGGCTGTAGAAAATAATATTGTCCAGGTAGACTAGGACATGCTTGCCTATGTGTGGCGCAAATACTTTGTTCATGAAGGTCACAAAGGTGGACGGGGTGTTTGTCATGCCAAAGTTGAGCACCACACATTTGTATGAGCTGTATTTAGTGCAGAAGGCTGTTTTGGGATGTCTTCCTCCTTGATGCAAATCTGGTTGTAGCCTGCAGTCAGATTGATCTTGGAGAAAACTGTGGCTCCTCCCAAGGCGTCAAAGAGATTGTCAATCAGTGGTGGTGGATAAAAATTCTTGATGGTAACTTTGTTTAGGGCTTGTTAATCTGTGACCAGACCCAAGTTACCTTCCTTCTTGGCAACAAAGAATACAGCGGTCCCAAAAGAAGACTGTGAGGGGTGGATAAGTCCTTTCTCCAATGCCTCCTTGAGGTAGGCACATAGGGCGTCATCTTTGTTTGGGGTAAGCCTGTAGATAGGGCGCGCTTTGGGGACAGCCCCTTTGAGTTGGATGGAGTGCTGGATGTGTTTCTCAGGGGGCAGCCCAGGTAGCGCTTCTTTGAAGATTTCTGGATGGCGGGCCACAATTTTGCAATCCTGAGGCGTGGAGGTATCCTGGTGATCTTTGAAGTGTATGATCTTGTACTGGCAGGCAGCCCAGTCAATTGCCTTCAGGTTTTCCTTTTTGTCTAGGGTCTATGTGATGCGTACAAAGACGTGGTAACGTAGGAACTGGTCTACTGAGTCAGAGTAAATCTGGTGATTGATGCCTTCACATTTGATGGTCAGTACCAAGATTGCCTAGTCTATGTGAGGATTGTTCTTTTGTAACCAGTCTAACCCCAGTACAATGTCTAACTTTTGGAAGTCAATGACGGGACCTTGGATGGTGGAGTGGAGGTTCTCAAGCATGACAGAGAAGGGGGCAGTTTCCCTTGTCACAGAAATGTGATGTTTATCAGCTAGGACCACATTTTTAATCCGTGAAGGATTGGTGGCTAGCTTGAACTTATCTACAAAGCTGCTGTTGACTAGGGTTTAATCCATACCCAAATCCAGGAGTGCTGAGCCTGTGTAACTGCAAAAACAAAAAGGATAGAACATCAGTTTATTGGGATGTCTGGCAATAGTGTACAGTACCAGGTCCTCCGAGGGCACTTGGATCATTGGGCATTGGTCCACGTCCTTGGGTTGGTACTCACCATTGGGCAAGTCAGGAGTTGTGTGGGAAGAGCTTGGCTTGCTTAGTGCTCTCCCTGGGCTTTTCCCTTGTCTTGATTGCCTTGCGTGGCGGTGACACGGAAATGGGTACAATTTGACTGGCCATTGTTTCCACTTCCATGTCCTTTTGAGCCGTGGGTTTGTGATAGGTGTTATTCCTGTTGTTTCCAGGGGGTGGTTGAGTGGAGTGCCCGCCTGTGTGGGAGTCCTTGGGTCTCTCTTGTTTTCCTGTTTGTGCCTTATGAAGGGTGTTGGAGGTATACTTGCTTTCTCTGCTTTGCAGTACAGGCTTTGTAGGTTGGTCACTTGGTCCAGGTTTTTGTGTCTCATTACATGCAACTTAAGTGTGTCATAGTACATGAGGTGTGTAGCTGGTGTGTCAAAGACCATTTCAGATGGTGCACAAAGTTGGAGTTCCTTGTAGGTGCGGGTGAGTTCCTTCACGGTGCCTGTCTGGGTAAGGTTCTTCACTTGGCGTATGATCATGAGCGCTGTATCCTTAAGCACAAATCTTGCCAAGAAGTCTTGCTTAAAGGTATCCCAGTTCTTGTTAGTGTGTTCCTTGTGCCACTTGTTGCACCAGGTGTCAGTGTTGTATGTTAACCAAATGGAGATCTCTACAATCCAGAACTGTTGCAGGCATTTCATCTGGGCCAGCTTGCTTTGGGAAACTGGACCCATACAGCAGCGTTGTCGTTGTTGGTCCCAGCAAAAGGTTCCAAGGTGGCGCTTTGCATTCTTTGAGCTACGTAGGCGGGCATGGCGTTTTTGTTGATTGGTTGCGGAATGTAGGAGGGAGCCTGAAAGAGTCCTTGTGCAGACATGGCGTTAAAGGCGGGTAGTGGAATCACGGTATTATGGTACAGGACAAAGCCATTGGGTATCTCAGCACCAGGAGTGTACAGGGCCAGTCAGGCAGGAGGCCAGACATAATTCTGTCAAGGATTTGTTGGCCATGGGGTGTGCAGACAAAAGGCGGAATTTTTCAAGATAAGGTAGGATGGAGAACCTACTTGTGCTCTAATGTTGTAACTGTGCTGTTTTAGAAGAGTTACAAGGAGAAAAATATTTATAAGCTAGATAATAATCTTTATTGAGAGATAGTGATTATATAGTCAATGTGAATCAAGGATAACAGGAACATGATTGTTGATCACACGGCTGGATGGAAGAAGGGGATGGCTTGATCCTGATAATGAGTCAAGTGCCAAATTGAGGTATCCACTGTAAAGGATCACCATCTGAACATATTGTTGGATTTGGTAATTTGAGTTGACTTCCTAGTCTGGCTTTGAGTGGCCGGGTAATCAGATTGCGGGTCACAAACCTGGTTGTTTGGAACCTTGCTGACAGGTTGGGCCTGCTGTTTTGACATTAATATTCTTTAAACACAACAACACTTGTCAAGAAGACAAGCTGAGTGGATGAGCCTCATACAGAGGTACCCAATGCCAATTGAATACAAACCAAGCAAGGAGATGCTTACTGCAGATGTCCTGTCAAGGCTATACCACAAACATGTCCTATGCGCTGATGATGACCCTGATTGGCCCATGTTAATCATGGGAAATCTCCAAGAAGAGTTCCCACCTGGCACCTCAATGGACATCCAAGAGAAAGTCCTTAAGAACAAACATCTGTTCAAAAACGTATTTGGCACATTGCACCAAATCCTTCCAAATGGTGACATTGTACCTTAAGTCCTGTCAACACAAAAGATTGACACAATCCTCCAATATCACAGAGACTTGGGCCACACCCACAGTAAAACTTGCACAAATATCTCAAGACACACTACTGGTGGCCCAACATGCTAGATGATATCCAAGAAGTATTATAACAGTGTGAAATCTGTGAAAAGTACGCCCAAACCAAGGCACTGCCCAAGTCAGTAGTACCAGTATCTATCACACAACCCTTCAAGGTGTGATCATTGGATATTGTAGGACCAATTACTGGTGAGAACAAAGGCAAAAAGTACATCATAACAGCTATCAACTATGCCACCAGATGGCCTGTAGCGCAAGCTGCAAAAGAACATAAAGGCAATGATATAAGACAATTTATTGGGAAAGAGATCATAGCCAAGTTTGGAAACCCCAACCTACTGATTACAGACGGAGACATCAAACTCAAGGCCATTGACACCAATATCTACCTTGCCAAGAACGGAATAAAACATATCATTACCAGCCCATACCACTCACAAGCAAATGGACAAGTAGAACAAATAAATGGCTCACTAGTGGAAGCCCTCAGTAAGTTATCTGCTAACAATCCAAAAGCCTGGGTCAACATGCTGCCAACAGCACTTATGGTGTTCAGAATGCAAGTCAATTGTAACACAGGAAAAAGCCTGTATGAAATTGTCTATGGGCAGAAACCTGCCCTTGTTAGTACTACCGCAGGACCACAATTACCTATACCTAAAAAGGCAACAGACAACAGTAATCCCAACTGTTATGAAAGTAACAGCTTCAAAGCCCCAGGCGGGAATTGAACCTGCTCCTAGCCACCAGGCGGGGCTAGCGGGTGGGGGAGATTCACCCGCACCTGGATTTTTGCTTTTTGAAGCAAATCCAGGTATGGGAACCATTCCCGCCCTGGTGGTAGCTGAGGGGCCCGCTTTGGGCCCCAAAAGCTACTCCCAAGCCTTGGTGGGTTTGACTGGGCCTGGGCAGGCTATTTTTAGCTGCCCAGTAAACCCAGATCAAGCCCACTCTCCATTAAGTAATTTGGGGTCCCCAATTGGGGATCCTTTTTTAATCAAGTTCTTTGGGCTTGAGAGAGCCTGTCAAGCCAGTCTAAAAATGGTGATCAAATTGGAAACCCCCCCCCCCCCCAAAAAAAAACCCCAGAAGCCAAACCTGCCAAAATCAATGGCCAGCTAAGCCAAGATGGACCATCAGAAAGCCAAACAACTGTTCATGAAAACCCCAAAAATTACCATGAATCAGCCAACCAAACAGAAGAACCTGAGATGCCAAGCCTTGCCACACAGATAGCACCAGAAAAATGCCCAGAGATACCTGCATGTGAGTAATTATATAAATCAGAAGCACTTGAAAAAGTTCTGTATTGTCATCCTTACCAATAAAGTTGTTATGAACCTTTGGTTCACCAATCTGTTTCCATACCTATTTTTGATACTCTTCCATCTGCATACACCCAAGTGTCAGTACCCATCAACTGGGATAGATAATCAGACTCCAGTTGATAAAACCAAAGCCTTTGACTACTACCATCTACCCAACGCTTCATTTGGCCCTGTGCATTTCACTGAGTATCCTGGCAATACTGACCACAAACCCTGGACATTGGAAGACTTGCAGTGGTACACCTGCCCAAATGCTGCCAAGGAATCCTACCAAATTGTCTGTGAAAGCAAAGCAATCACCATCTACCCTTTGCTCTTCAACAGGAAGTACAACAATCCTGCTGCCTACTTGGTCCCCATGGAACCGCCCCTGAAGCCCAAGCCAACCATTTCAACCTCCCACCACTTCTGATGCCACTAGCCAGAGTAGTCAATTCCTGGGAGTGCTTTACCTGGTGCTCACAGGATTGATTGACTCTGCCTTGCCAGCGGCTGGACCTTGGGTTGTGGCTGGGAAAGCCCTTTCCTACCTGGTAAAGTTAGGTCCTATCATCTGGTGGGCCATGTCAGTACCTTCTGCAACTCCTCCCTCACCTGCTGGAGCTCCACGGTACTCTTGGTATCCTGACATTATGACAATCCACCCCAAACTTGGCAACCTGGGCCCCAAGATGTTATTAGCACTTGGGGCTACTTGTATGTTTGTTTTTATGATTATCACTTATTACTGTTATTTATGGCTATCATACCAAAACTCCTCCATGTGGAAGAGAACAACCTGGACCTTGGATGATTCTAAGGATGCTCCAGAGAGCAAAGACCCAACTGCAGCAACCTCCTCCCAAGTACAGAACGTCATTGTGAACCAAACCACCTCCTATGTGACCATACCCCAGATGGGCAAGCTCAGCCTAGAGGAAGCTAGAAGAGCCATGCCAGTACTACAGCTGCACTTCCTAGCCAATGCTGCCGCCTATCTCAAAAGCACAGTCAAAGTCTTGGGATTGGCTTCCATGCTAACAGGGGACACCCTAGACTTGTTAGGCAAAGCCACCGCCAACAACATAGAGTTTTGCTTAGACTATGCTCAATTTGAGGCTGAACTAATGGCCACAGGATAGGACCATAATACCCGTCACTTTGCCTTCATGACCCTGTTGGAATTAAAGAAAAACAGCCGCCCACTTCAGACCTATGTAGGTGAGTTCACCAAACTATAGACCTGTGCTATACTGGACAACAAATTGGCTGCCATCCTATTCAGAAAAGGCGTGAACCCAGGGTCAAAGGACCTCCTCAAGCACCCCCCCACAATTGGGTTAAAAGAACTGATTGTGCTCTGCCAAGGACTAAGCTTAAGCCAAGAAACCCACGGTGCTGCCCCCTATGGACCCCAGATGACCAGAAGCCCCACTGCAGCCATGACACCCAAGGAGTTACAAAAACATTACAGAGACAGGTTGTGTTTACACTGCCATAAAGCAGGACACCAGACCAGGTCCTGTCCCAGAAGAAACCAAACTTCAGGCTCCCTTGCCCAATTAAACACTACCTCTCAGTCTTATAATTATATCATAGTGACCCTAGAAGTGGGGGATAACATATTTCACAAAAAGGCTTTCTTAGACACAGGGGCTGATGAAAGTTTCATTGACCCCACATTAGCGTCCAAGCTGGAACTCACCCCCTCAGATACTCAATTCCAAGTTACTATGGGAAATAGTTCAACTGACATTGGCCAAGAATGCAACCAACACCTTGAGCTGAAGATTGGTCAAAACACCTACCCCTTGTCTGTTATCTTGTTGAAAGGATTATCACACCTATTGATACTTGGAGACTCCTGGGCTGACAATCATGGTAAAATCCTGAACCATTGTGACCAAATTGTAATCCTAGGAAAGAGACCTAATCCCAACACTGTACCCATTCAGCCGAGCCCACATATAGTACCCCCCACCAAACTCATGACCTTGCAATTGGACCCTTGCTCAGAGAAGCTTCCCTCAGCCCTCAAGAAATGGGCCAGTGTCTTCAGTGAAGAGGCGGCAACTCAAGTACCTGAACACTCTATCTACAACCACACTATTGAATTACTCCCTGATACGCAACCCAGCCATAGCCCCATTTATAGTTGCAACCACAAAGAACAGGTGGCCTTGAAAGTGTACATTGAAGACATGACTAAGAAGGAATTTATCCAAGTCTCAAAGGCCCCATGCTCTTCTCTCTTACTGTTTGTTGGGAAGAAAGATGGGGGAATGAGACCTTGTTTAAACTACCAGAAGCTGAACAAAATCACAGTAAAAAGCTGATACCCCATACCTAATGCCAATGACCTATGTGATGTCTTGACTGGAGCACAAGTATACTCTAAGATTGACCTCTGAGATGCTTTTAACCAAATCTGAATCAAAGAAGGCAATGAATACAAAACAGCTTTCAAAACTCAATATGGACTCTATGAATACCTGGTCATGCCTTTTGGGCTATGCAACGCCCCTAGCACTTTCCAGAGGATGATTAACTTGGACCTTGGAGAATACCTGGACCAATTCTGCATAGCATATCTTGACAATATTCTGATATATAGCAAAAAACATGAAGCCCACCTCCGCCACCTGGACCTCATCTTTGAGAAACTAGCAGCAGCCAACCTTCACGTCAAACTCAAGAAGTGTGAGTTCTTCCAACCTGAGGTAGAATTTTTGGGCTACATAGTACAAACTGGCGGATTTGCCATGGCCCAAGATAAAGCGGACGCAGTCACAGCTTGGCCCACCCCCACCTGTCAGAAAGATGTTAGGAGATTCCTGGGGCTAGCAAACTACTGTAGAGATTTCATCAAAAATTATTCTCAGATTACTCTACTCCTGACCCGCCTTTGCTCAGACAAAGTCCAGTTTGAGTGGACCCCCAACTGTGTTGTTGCCTTTGAAGCCCTGAAGTTAGCCTTCACCTCTGCGCCTGTGTTAGCCATGCCTGACCACACAAAGCTGTTCATCCTGGAAACCAACACTTCTGACTTTGCCCTTGGAGGGTGCTTCTTCAGGAAGGAGGGGGATGTTATGCTACATCCTGTAGCATATTACTCCAAAAATATGATCCCTTCTGAAGCAAATTATCCTATATACAATAAAGAAATGCTAGCTATAATGAAGACCCTGAAGCACTGGTGCAGATACCTATGTGGTGCTGAGCACCCAGTAAAGGTCCTAACAGATCACAAAAACTTGGTTTACTTCTTCAAACCACGTCAGCTTAACCAACAACAAGCAATATAGGCCCTAGAACTGGCAGACTACGTACTAGAAATGGACTATAAACCCAGCAAAGTAAACATTAACCCAGATGCCCTAAGTAGAAGAGCCAATCTGATCACGTCCTCAACTGAGTTGAGAGATCACAACACCCATACCCTGTTGGATACAACTAATGGAAGAATACAGCTAAACTACCTGAAAATTGTTGCTAAGAAATTGGACATATTAGAAGCCCAGGCAAAGGACCCTGTTGCCAAGACTATGGTCTCAGAAATCTCAACACAACTAGACAGCCCCCTGTACAAAAGAGGTTACTCACTAAAGGAACCACCCTACTGTTCTGTTGAAGAATCTATGTACCAGAAGGATTAGCTCAGATTTCTGTACTAAAGGACTATCACAACTCAGAACTAGCCAGCCACCCGGCCGCCACAAAACCCTTCAAAGCATCAAAAGGAATTACTTGTGGCCCAAGATAGACACAGATGTTATCAACTACATTGAGGGCTGTGAGACATTCAAGCATACCAAAACAAGATGCTCTAAGCCAGAAGGTCTCCTCTGCCCCCTAGACATCCCTTTAGGCCCCTGGAAATTGGTATCCATGGATTACATAGTTGAACTCCCACCCTCCAAAGACTACAACACAATTTTAGTGATGGTTGACAGTTTCACCAAAAAGGCCTACTTTGTCCCCACCACTACCCATTGCACTGCCGCTGAAACCTTCTGACACTTTCATGACCAAATACTCACCCAACACAGAGCCCCAGAGGAAATAGTGACAGACCAAGGACCACAGTTCACATCTCATTATTGGGCGCAAGTGATGAAAGACCTAGGAATCAAAAGATGTGTGTCCACTTCCTATCCCCCAGACCAGCAGCCAAACCAAACGGCTAAACCAGATTTTGGAACAGTACCTCTGATGCTACGCAAACGCCAATCAAGATAACTGGGAAGACCTATTATCCACAGCCCAATACACATACAATAGCAAAGATCACGCGTCCACCGGGATGTCCCCCTTTAAAGCCAATTACAGATTTGACCCCACTTGGGACCTCAAGATTAGAAACCAGGAGTCTAACAAAGCGGGTAGAACCTGGACAGAACACATCCAAAAAAACCCAGATGACCTGCTCCCAAAACCTGACCCGTGCAGTACAGACTTACAAAGCCTTTGCTGATAGAAAGCGCACCCCTGGAAAGCCACTAGAGATTGGGGATGAGGGCTATCTAGACTCAAAGAACATACCCCTAAATGTCTCATACTGGAAGCTAGCTCAGCAAAGAAGCAGCCCATACCAGATCACAGGCCAAGTAGGCAAAGTAGCTTACTGTCTGAAGTTACCTGACACCTGGAAAATACATGACATATTCCATCAATCCTTGCTGTTCAAAAAGGATGGAACATCCCTACCCCACCAGAACTGAAGACTGCCCCTCTGCCCATCCTGGTAGGGAGATCCCTTGAACATGAAGTAGAGTATATACACGGCAACTGCACCCACTACCTTAAGACACAGTACTATGTCAAATAGCTAACATAAACGCCCAAGGAAAGCACCTGGGAACCAGCTGACAACCTTATCAATGCAGCTGATGCCGTCTGTCAATATTGGAGAAGAATAAAGCCAAGTCCGGTTTAGAAGATAATAGTGTTACAAAAGTAACAGCTTCAAAGCCCCAGGCGGTAATTGAACCCACTCCTAGCCACCAGGCGGGGCTAGCGGGTGGGGGAGATTTACCTGCACCTGGATTTTTGCTTTTTGAAGTGAATCCAGGTGCAGGAACCATTCCCGCCCTGGTGGTAGCTGAGGGGCCTGCTCTGGGACCCAAAATCTACGCCCAAGCCTTGGTGGGTTTGGCTGGGCCTGGGCAGGCTAATTTTAGCTGCCCAGTAAACCCAGTTTAAGCCCACTTTCCATTAAGTAATTTGGGGTCCCCAATTGGGGATCCTTTTTTAATCAAGTTCTTTGGGCTCAAGAGAGCCTGTCAAGCCAGTCCAAAAAATGGTGATCAAATTGGGAAAACCCCCTAAAACTCCAGAAGCCAAACCTGCCAGAATCAATGGCCAGCTAAGCCAAGATGGACCATCAGAAAGCCAAACAACTGTTCATGAAAACCCCAAAAATTACTATGAATCAGCCAACCAAACAGAAGAACCTGAGATGCCAAGCCTTGCCACACAGATAGCACCAGAAAAATGCCCAGAGATACCTGCATGTGAGTAAGTATATAAATCAGAAGCACTTGAAAAAGTTCTGTATTGTCATCCTTATCAATAAAGTTGTTATGAACCTTTGGTTCACCAAACTGTTTCCATACCTATTTTTGATACTCTTCCATCTGCATACACCCAAGCGTCAGTACCCATCAACTGAGATAGATAGCCAGACTACAGTTGATAAAACCAAAGCCTTTGACTACTACCATCCACCCAACACTCCTCTTGGCCCTGTGCATTTCACTGAGTATCCCGCCAATCCTGACCACAAACCCTGGACATTGGAAGACTTGCAGTGGTACACCTGCCCAAATGCTGCCAAGGAATCCTACCAAATTGTCTGTGACAGCAAAGCAATCACCATCTACCCTTTGCTCTTCAACGGGAAGTACAACAATCCTGCTGCCTACTTGGTCCCCATGGAACCGCCCCTGAAGCCCAAGCCAACCATTTAAACCTCCCACCACTTCTGATGCCACTGGCCAGAGTAGTCAATTCCTGGGAGTGCTTTACCTGGCACTCACAGGATTGATTAAATCTGCCTTGCCAGCAGCTGGACCTTGGGCTGTGGCTGGGAAGGCCCTTTCCTCCCTGGTAAAGTTAGGTCTCATCATCTGGTGGGTCATTCCAGTATCTGCTGCAACTCCTCCCTCACCTGCTGGAGCTCCACGGTACTCTTGGTATCCTGACACCAATGTAAAACATGCCAGAAAAGACCAAGATGATATGGAGAGGAAAAGGATTGAAAGAGAGACAGTCCCATTGCAACAGGAAAGATTATAGGTTGGGGACAAAATCTGGGTTGTCAATTATGACTAACATAATTTGGATCCAGGGTTATGTGTGCCAGGCATGTCATGGAAGTTAAAACTAACAACACTTACCTTGTCAAAGGAATTGGTGCAAAACCAAATTAAAATGTATGCACCATGACCAACTCTTCCTATGCAATGCAAGAACAGCCCTACACAACTCTAGAATTCCCATCCCCAACGCCAAACCAGATCAGTACCAAGTACCTATCCCTGACACTCTCAAGAAGATTCCCTGTGCTCCACCTTCCAGCACCTCAGGGGGAGCTGTTGTAACATATTTAATTAATCCCTCATGGGGAATTAATGTCCCAAGTAATTCACCAAATGGCCCACTGCACAACTCACCAACTAATGATTAACTCAGTGAAACACCTATCATTTGACCATCTATTACAGGGATCAAACAATCCAGATCCTAAAAGGAACAAAACTTGAATAAGCCTTATGACTTAAGAGGAACATTACTCAGATAAGCCCCATGACCTCCATGACAATCATGGACAGTATGTGGCTTTCCATGATACTATATATTATCCTATATTCACATTTAATAAAGTACCATTCTCTTCTTAATTTAATGCTATCTTGTTTATTATACTTCATAGGAAGTATATAGTTGACACATGAAACAGGAGGGTACATATCAGTGATCAAATGGTGAAGCTTAGAGCCAGATATATTTTAGTATTGAAGTCCAATTTGGAGATCTCCCCATCTGCACCAAACAGTAAATAAAATCTTATCTAGAGAAAGTTGAAATGTTGGACTTCAATCTAGAGGGAAAACATAGAACCACACTTGGTGAAACTATAGCACAGTAGCAAAGCAGGACAGTATCACTATTAGCTAATATCAGAAGGTTCAAAATGGATCTTCCTTCAGGATAATAAAGATTTATATAGCCCCCAAAGATTTAGATATGTTAATAGTATAAAAAAGTTCCCTAGTATCTACCATTTTAGTGCTGGAAAGAATAAAAGTTCAGAAGAAGGCTCACAATTTTTTCTGTAACCAAACTACCAGTGAGGAATGATAAATAGTGAAAAAAATGTTTGTCACTCTTTCCAAAAGAATAAAGAGCTTCTCCAAAGTTATTTTGGGGATTTTTTTCAATATTTCTGAGCTCCCAAGAAAGGAAAAACATGCATAATTATGTTACATAATGCTGATGCTATAATGCTAGTTGTCAAGGTGCTGAAGGTGTTTGCAAGTCTGCAGTCTCAGTAAAATACTCTTTCACTTGAACTAAGCTGCTTGATGTCAGGAATATTTCTGGCACCAAGAAGGGAGCAACAATTCTTGTCCCCATCTGGGCCAGGAATAACACAGACAGCCAAAATAATTCCCAGTATTGGCAGCAGCTCCCCCTGATTGGAGAAACTTCTCCCTCATTCCAAAGTATTAAAATTGAATTTTAAACCCTCCACAGGACAAAATCTCTCCTGCAAGACCACTCCCAGACATTCAGTCTTAATCTGCCTGTGTACCTGCAATTATTCTTGGCAGTCAACCTAGGCCCCACCAAATTGGGAAAATTCTCAAATGAGGCCCTGTCAAGATTTTGGGGTCTTGAAGAATTGTGTTTATTAAAGGACATTTTAATGTGAGTGTTGATAGGGGACTGTATGGCAACAGTCTGTAGCTACCAATTGGGTCTTAGGTGAGCTACGGCCTGGCGGTACACCAAGTCTGTAGGAGAAACACACAGGTCTGCAAGTAAACAGTGGCACATTCTACTTGGATACTTCTGACTACTAGGCTTTGGCTAGTAGTGATAGAGTGATAGAGATTACTTAATCTCTATCTTCAAGGGTGATTATTCTGTTCAATCTCAAATCAGGAGAGCACCTTATATAGGGTGGATAAGCCCTCTTGCCAGATTATAATCTGACGCTTCCAACTCTTACTAGTCAGACTATCTGTTCCCCAGACTGCTAGTTTCAGCCCCCAGAGCTAGGCAGCCATGCCAGTCTGTCATGGGACTTCAATAGATTACCGGGCCTCAGCTTATCTCATCAGCGTATTGGCAGCATCTCATCTACAGTTTATGGACGTGCAAGTTTAGTTATACTGTCTACTGGGATTTCACATCATGCAATATTCATTTGAACAACTTTCTATATTGGTCATAGAATTTGAGTTATCTACAAGTGTGAATGTTTGGCGTCAACTATATTGCATTAATATTCCTGAGCATTCTGTCTTAATGGCTGTTTAATGTTCTGTGATTATGACCTGTAACATCAGGCCTGTTTGTTATGGTTTGATCCAATGGGCAGGCCATTCTCAGATCAGGATCAATCTTTGGATTAATTATCAATGTACTTCTAGCCATACCCAAGGAGCATGATAAGTTGATGCTTCTACAATCAAGCCAGCGGAATGGCAATTGGCTGTTAAACCAATAAACCAAGGAGAAAAATGATCAAGTCTATTAAATTATTCTGGAGGCTTGGCATTTCCCCCAGCTAGACTGGACCATTTATTCTTCCCTTGGCCAGAGACCTTGTGCATATAGATAACACATCAAACTAATCCAATTATACTAGAAAGACAGACACTAGACAATACATTGTAGAGATGTTGGAGGAAGAGCGTAAGGTGTTCTATAATCTTTAAATTAAGGCCAGACAGGAATTGATCCAACAACTCTGCAATGGTGGTTTGGAGTTAGTGTTTACTGGGTTAGACAACCCTTTTCAGTCAGATACACAGGAAGACAGCAAGCAGTCAGAGGGGACTAATACAACTGCTTCTGGAAAGCGTCCTTCAGAAGAGCCAGTTGATAAGTGTTTGCCTAAGCAGGCTACCCGAGCTTCAAGTCAGGTCACAGACGGGCGTGAGTTAGTTGCAACTCTAGCCTGGGATCAATACAATGCCTTTGGGGAAACCAAGAATCTATGTTTACCCAGTTTTGTCTGGGGAAGGAAGGCTTCTCTGTGAGGAATCTGTTTCTGGGTGAGGATATCATTCCTCTATTTCTTTTCATGGCAATGCAGAAGCGTCCTTGGGTGGATTTGAAGAAGCAAATTCAGAAAACAGCCAGTGAATTTACGCAGTAGAAGACTTGTCCTCTCAGCAGGACGCCTTGCAAGACCTGACTGGTCTTCTAGCAGACCCAGCAACCGTGAGGGCTGTGGACATGCCAATATTGGGGTTCATCCTTGATTTTGGCCTTGCAGTCCTTAATAGCTGGATTTCCTCTTTGGATCCTTTTCCTGAAGTGTATAGTTCCTTGGGAGTTGAAAACTCTGATGCACAGGACAGCTGGATTTGTAGGGCTACTAGGAGGGCCTAGGAGGCACTTCATTGTGGCAACAAGAAGCTGGCTCTTTGAGGAATGGCCTTGTGTGAGGATCTGCTCTTGACTCTGGACCTTTGTCTGCCTATGGAGACGTTCAACAACATGGCAGAGCATTGTGAAAAATATCACAACAAGATAGGTGATATTCAAGCTCCTTTGCCGTGTATCTATCAATACATTTCTGACTTCA
Organism: Entomophthora muscae; assembly: GCA_014839935.2. Classification (NCBI taxonomy): domain Eukaryota; kingdom Fungi; phylum Entomophthoromycota; class Entomophthoromycetes; order Entomophthorales; family Entomophthoraceae; genus Entomophthora; species Entomophthora muscae. The sequence continues at coordinate 79,107 of QTSX02002317.1, read as the reverse complement.
TGCTTGACTGCATGATCCTTTTGTGCTGCTTTCCTCTGGACGCCAGGCTCTGGCAATTGGACGCCCAGCAGGTCTCTATTCCTCTTCCGCTTGTCCCGTACTCCCAGCAGCCAATTGCAGTTTGTAGAGTGTGGCTGCAGGTTGACACTTCCTTTTTTGTCAGAGGTTGTACTTATCCTTTTGTTCCTGTCCGTAGCGTGGCTCAGTCAGGAAGACGGCGCCAGTCTAAGCAGGCCCAGGAGAAGGTGTTGGAGCGTCAAACTCCAGTGAGCAAAGACCCTAGCAACAATGAAGAGACTGAAGAGGACAAGGATGAGGACAACAAGGAGGAAGAAGGCTCAGAATATCAAGAAGGCGACCCTTAGCCATTCAATAAACACCTATATTTACAATTATATTTTTGGTTTTTGTATATAAGTTGTAAGGTTTAATTGTTGCCAATACTAGGCATAGAAAAGAAGAGTTTGAGGAATCTGGCATGTAATCTGTTTATGAGTTGTCCATCTGTCAGATTCTTTATTGTATATGCGTCCTGTGAGGTTTTTTCTATAACCTCAAAAGGACCCTTCCATAAGCTATCCAACTTATGGGATCAACCCATGACCTTGTTATGGTATAAAACCTGACTTCCCACATTGAATTCCATCAAAGGACAGTGCTTTGCATTATTGGCTATCTGGCCCTTTGTTCTGGACAGGGAGGTTTCTGATCAAGCTTCAGCTTGAAGCTTGATCAGCATCTCTGCTAACTTATTTAGGTACTGCTGATAAGTCATACCTTCAGGATTGCCCATGGCAGAGTACAGGATTGGCGGAATAGCAGGGTGGCGTCCATATACTAGCTGGAAGGGCAAAAACCTAGTGGTGCTGTGGATTGATATGTTGTAGGCAAAGATCACAGCAGGCAGGAACAGGTACCATTCTGAGGTACAAGTATCTGCCAATTTCCTAAGGATGGAGACTAATGTTCCATTCACTCTCTTCACTATACCATTTGACTCAGAGTTATATGGAGTGGAGAGGACTCCCCTCACGCCCATGAGCTTGTTCAGCTTGGGAATGACATTGGTGGTGAAATTAGTGCTGTTGTCTGTTAGGATGAACTGGGGACATCCATGTTGATGGATGATACACTATAAGATGGATGTGGTTGTTGTCTCGGCGCTTACTCTCTGTAGTGGCTTGGCTTTGACCCATTTGGTTAAGTGATTGATGGCCACTATGATATATCAAAGGGGTCCTACGCACATTAGAAGCGGACCTACAATGTCTATGCTTACAGTGTGCCAAGCAAATTTTGGTTCCACCTTCTTGTACTGGTGATGGTCCACAAATGGTTTCTCATTCTGGCATTTGGAACAGCAGATGAGGGTCTCTTTGACGTCAAACAGCAGAGACTCCCAATAATAGTGGAGCTGCAGCTGAGCAACAGTCTTCAAGAATCCCTCATGGTCTGCTGCCTTGTGGGCAGCAAGTATGATTTCAGGCCTTTCTGACGGACAAGGGAATAATTACTTTTTACCTTTGTGATGTTTGTAGAATTTATTGTTCTCTACCCAGCAGTACTTTCTTAGCTCCCTCAGAATGGCCTGAATTTTCTCTGGCTTGTTGTCAAAGGTGGATTCTACCATCTTGTTGTACATGTTGTCTGCTTGTGAGGATACTAGTGCTACAGTTAGTAAGCGAGACAGGCAGTTGGAATTTTAGTGGCTGGTTCCAGGGCAGTGAACTATCTTGTAGTCAAAGGCTTGGAGTTGCAGTGCCCATCTGGCAAGGCGTCCTTTGGGCTCTCTGAGATTCTGAAGCCAACTGAGGGTGGCATGATCTGTTACCACAGTGAAGTGTACACCATGTAGGTACACCCTAAACTGCTTATAGGCGTATATCACAGCAAGACATTCTCTTTCCATGATGGTGTAGTTTTTCTTGTGGACATTAAGGGACCTTCTGGAATAGGCTACAGGATGCTCAGCTCTCTCATTGTTGTGTTGGGATAGCACTGCTCCCAATGCTGACAACAATGCGTCAGTGTGGACAATAAAAGGCTTGTTAAAGTCCGGATACATTAGGATGGGGCTGGATGAAAGGCTAGTTCTAAGAGAATCAAAGGCAGTCTGGCATGCTGTAGTCCACTCAAAGGTGTTTCCATTCTTAAGGAGGTTGAACAGTGGCTTGCCAGTGGGGAGAAGTTTGGAATAAAGTGTTGGTAGTACCCAACTATCCCTAGGAAGACTTGTATGTCTTGTTTGCTTTCTGATTGCTTCATATTTGTGATTGCTTCAACCTTAGCAGGTTGAGGCCAAAGTCCAGTTGCGTCTACAACAAAGCCAAGGTATTCAAGCTGATTTTTGAAGAACTGGCATCTTCAAGGCTTTATCTTCAGATTGGCGTCAGCCAGTCTTTTGAATACGGTCTCTAGATGATCCAGATGTTCATTGAAGGTCCTGTAAAATACGTTAATATCATCCAAATATACCAGAACGCAGGACAACTTTAGGTCTCCAAGAATAAAGTCCATGGCTTGTTGGAATGTGGCTGGGGCGTTACACAGACCCTGGGGCATATGTGTTGGCTGGAATAACCCTTGCAATGTTATTATTGCGCACTTCTCTTGTTCTTCAGGAAGTAACTCAATTTGCCAGTAACCAGAAATTAGATCTATGGCGGAGAAATACTTTGCTCTGCCTAGACAATCAAGTGCATCATCAATTTTTGGGAGAAGGTAAAAATCCTTCTTCATTATCAGGTTGAGCCATTGGTAGTCAATTACAACCCAATGCTACCATCTTTCTTCTTAACTATGAGCATAGGAGACTCCCAAGGGCTCTTAGATGGCACTAGCATGCCTCTATCTAAGAGCTCCTTAATCTCCTTGCTCACTACCTCCTTGCTGGCTTTGGACCTTCTGATAGGACAAAGGAAAACAGGTTTCTGGCCACCAGTGCCAATGTGATGGGTGATATCAGTGACACATCCTAGATTGAAATCATCTGCAAAAAATGCAGCAATATTTTTTGAAAAGCGTGCTGGCCTTCTTGCATTCCTCATCTCTCAAAGAGGATAGGTCAGCCAAAGGAGTAGTTGCATAAGCAGAGGCTTCTACTTGATCTGGCAACCCCATGTTGGAAAAATCATCTATGAAATGGAATTCCTCTATTTTGATGACAGGAAGGAGGTGTACAAAGGCAACTACAAGATGCCTCTTAATCTTTAGATCAAAGTCTTGTAAGTTAGCCAAAAGAACATGAATTTCCTGTTGCCCAGGAATGATGATTCCAGGGGCAACACATGGTTCAAAACAGGTGCAGCTCCAAGGCTTATAGATTTCCCCATAGAGTCCTTCAGGTATGTCTAAGGTTAACCCCAAGTTGATGACCATCTGGGTGCCGCTTGGGAGTGTGAAGGTTGAACTTTACCAGAGGGAAATGCCCTTGTGCTCTTTTATCTGTGTTGGCAGCCACTTGCCCTTTTCCTCTTTGATTTCATAGGGTACTGCTACCACTCTGTCTTTGTACGCCAGTTGAATGCTTTTAGTTTCCTTTGGTGGCATCTTCTCCTTAGAGTAGTACAACAGGATCATCTGACTGAGCAGTGTCAGTGTGTCCACTTCCATGTCTAGCTTAACCCCGTATTTGCAAAGGAATGCTGTCCCAATCAGTATATCATAGTTTTGACTAGGCAAGACCACTGCAGGCAAAGAAACCACAATTGAACCAAATCTCATTGGCAGTGAACTGTATGCGCCAACCAAAGTAGTGGTATGTAGGCCGGCAGTACCATAGAACTTGGAGTGGGCTACGTCTGGATCCAGACCCAGTCTTTTCACCAGGTGGGTTGAGACTATATTGATGGGGGCCCACTATCTATAATGGCCCATATCTTTACCTTATTTACGGAAATATCAGCATAAGTGCATTCAGTATAATATTTGGATTGGAGGTTTAATAGATAGATACCCAGTGGTCCTGGGGCATTGAAGTATTGGCAGAGTCTTTGGCCAATCTCAGAGAAGTTGGCTTCTATAGTTTCCAGCAGCAAAGAGAACTATACACCTTTCAGTGGTAGCAGGTTGCTGGACATGTTTGGGTTAGAACCAGTACATACCTCCTGAACTTGAGCGGTGTAGGGCTTGGAGACAGTCTCTATTGCATTGGCGTCAATTTTACTGTGGCGGCCTCTCCCTTGGGTGGGGATTGCATACAGGTCTCTGCTACTAGCTTATGGATAAAGTCCTCCTCAAAGTCTTTTTCTGGTAGGAATAGATCAGAAAGGGGCTGGTCACTGGCTGTGGATATTGCCAGGGTAGGTGCTGTCTCCTTGCTGGTAGGTATGGAGACCGTGTGGCTGATCTCAGGGCACTGGCTGACTGTCTCTTAATCAGGATCTTTTGGAATAGGGAGGGGATTGGTGTGATTATTACATTCTGTTACTGGCATGCCTTCCATTTTCCCTGTTCTGCAGGCTTGGCTACTGTGACCACATTGACAGAAGGAGAACTAGGCTTTCCTCCTTGGCAGTCTGCTGAAAAGTGGCCTCACTTCCCACACTTATTGCAGTTACCAGAATTTTAATAGGATTTGTTTTCTCCCTTTGGCTTATTGCCAGGTGTGGAATTGGTAAGCTTGGGGGTTTGGGAGCGCTCCTTAAAGTTGTTAAAACTTTTACCTGACTGTCCCTTGTTTGGTGCCTCAAACTGGGAACCAAGTCTGCTGAGATAGCTAGTGATTCTCTGGGTGTCATTACACTGGTCAAGTACCAGGAAAATCACATTAGCAAGCTCACAATATGGCTGTAATGCTCTGCTCATAGTAATGTGGCAATCTAAATCAGAAAGTACCCCATCACCAAGGAGAATCTGCGCCTTGTGGTAGAATCAATTGGCAAAGTCAGAGACAGTCTTGTACTTCTTAAAGGAGATATTGCTAAACTCTGCCTTTCTGGCCTGGAGTTTAGTCTCACTGCCAAATTTGTCAATGACCGTCTGTTTGGCATCTGCATATGTCCACTCTTCCTGTGGTAGCCGTGGCATGATAATGTCTACGCTGGCGGGGTCCAGGGCATCAATGAGGGTGATAGCCTTCATGTGGTCTGATGACCCTCTCATGGACATCTCAAATAGCCGTATGAACGTTCTGATTTCCTCATTAAAATCAAATTTAGGCAAGTCCAATGGCTTGAACTTATGATCAGGAACCAAAGTTTCTTCTATAGGAGTGGCCATCAGTCTTCTGGTGGGAATAGAAGGAAGCCTGGTGGAGGTCATTGGTGTGAGAGGAGGCAGTGCCGCAACTCCCATGGGTACATTACGTGTGTACTGAGAGCCATTACTCTCACAATCAGACCCTACTTCATGGAAGTAATCAGGAGAGGAAGTCTTCTGCCTTTCCGAGGAAGAGGCAGGAAGGGGTGAAAGGCCTTAGCCAGAGCTACTACTGCCTGCTCTGCTAGCCTTTGTCTCAAGATTGCTTAGTCTTGTAGCAAACTTGAGATCCATCTCCTTTATAGCCTCTTGTTCCTGTACTAGCTGTTCCAGTAGGTTACTGTGGCTCTCCTCCAGCATAAGGGCCATAGAAGTGAGTGTACCATGACGTTGTTTGTCCTTCATGCGACATTCCTCCAGGTGGGTGATTTGTTTGTGTGCTGACTCCAGATCCTCATACAGAAAGCTGGCAAGTTCTCAGACGCTTTCAATGGTCTTCCAAAGATTGTTTTTGTTATCTAAATAGGCGTTGTGGTATAGGCAACAATCATGAGGGTTGGAGGCAATCTCTTGGGAAGCAATGCTCAGCGGGGCAGGGAACTTCTCATTTCTCAGGCTGTCTAACTTGCTGGTCAGTTTGTTAACGTAAGCCACTAGCTTGTTATATTGGTTGGTACTTCTGTTATCAGTGTTGTCTAGTATACAGTGCAGAGCTTCTTTATCAGGAGTCCCTTCACTCTGAATCAAATTCTGGCCCAACTTGTCAACTCTTCAAGTAAGGCTGATACAGTGGGCTGTCACGTCAGTGATCCACTGTGGAGTGATGCCAGTGCTTTCAAAGCAATTGGTGACAATGTGTCCAACCTGGTAGTTAAACTGTTGCACAATCTCATCCACTCTGAAGTGGGCATGGTTGGTGATATCAAACAGATTTCTCAGGATACCCTGCAATAAGTCAAAGCTGGTGTTTAGCTTATGAACTGTAGCCAAGTGGGCTTCCTGCAATTCATTGCAGCTAGCCCCCAACTCAGTAAGTTCCAAGCTTTGTCTTACAACAAGTTGCTGCAAGTGCTTGATGCTTAGGTGAACAAAGTAAGAGAGGAAGTCTTCAACTTGCCCCTTCTCTCTGTTCAAAAGCTGACTGATCTGCATGCTGTTTGCCTCCTGGTACTGGCAATATGCAGTCCACAGGCCGGCAGCATTTAGATTGTAGCTGAAAAGTGTGAACTCCATCTCCTGTTGGGCCTTTTTGTGTCAATGATTGTGTAGCAGTGCGCCTAGAATGGCGCAGACCTCTTCTAGGGAATACTCTTGAGGTTGGTGTGGTCCTGAACATTGGCAGGGTCCAAGTGAAGGCAGTCATCTTGGAGCTTAATGGCTCTGTGTGGCATAATTGCCAGGCAGAGACTAGTGTCCCTTTTGGTGTCACTAGTGTCCATGCATCCCCCCATACTTATCAACAAAGCTGGGGCAGGAAAGAGGCAAGGCAGCGCCTTGACTTGACTCCAATGGTAGCTTGTTTTTGTAGTGAGAATCACTTTCAAGATTTTGAGGTCTTGAAAAATTGTGTTTATTAAAGCACATTTTAATGTGAGTGTTGATAGGGGACTGTATGGCAACAGTCTGTAGCTACCAATTGGGTCTTAGGTGAGCTACGGCCTGGCGGTACGCCAAGTCTGTAGGAGAAACACACAGGTCTGCAAGTAAACAGTGGCACATTCTACTTGGATACTTCTGACTACTAGGCTTTGGCTAGTAGTGATAGAGTGATAGAGATTACTTAATCTCTATCTTCAAGGGTGAGTATTCTGCTCAATCTCTAATCAGGAGAGCACCTTATATAGGGTGGATAAGCCCTCTTGCCAGATTATAATCTGACGCTTCCAACTCTTACTAGTCAGACTATCTGTTCCCCAGACTGCTAGTTTCAGCCCCCAGAGCTAGGCAGCCATGCCGGTCTGGTATGGGACTTCAATAGATTACCGGGCCTCAGCTTATCTAATCAGCGTATTGGCGGCATCTCATCTACAGTTTATGCATGTGCAAGTTTAGTTACCCTGTCTACTGGGATTTCACATCATGCATTATTCATCTGAACAACCTTCTATATTGGTCATAGAATTTGAGGTATCTACAAGTGTGAATGTTTGGCATCAACCATATTGCATTAATATTCCTGAGTATTCTGTCTTATTGGCTGTTCAACGTTCTGTGATTGTGACCCGTAACATCAGGCCTGTTTGTTATGGTTTGATCCAATGGGAGGGCCATTCTCAGATCAGGATCAATCTTTGGAGTAATCATCAATGTACTTCTAGCCGTACCCAAGGAGCATGATAAGTTGATGCTTCTACAATCAAGCCAGAGGAATAGCAATTGGATGTTAAACCAATAAACCAAGGAGAAAAATGGTCAAGTCTATTACATTATTCCGGAGGCTTGACAGGCCTCAAAATGTAAATATGTATAATTTGGGGGAAGCTCAAATGTGAGAAATAAAAAACAATTCAAAAATTCCCAGACCTAAGAGGCCAAACTTCACCCTTTCAACTTTCCCTAATAAGGAAATACCTGGTGTCCCAAATTAATTAAGTGAATTTAGATACATCAAGAAGGTCCATCCTAACCAGAATAATTAAAAAAACCAAAAGCCAACCATTGGGGCAATAGATTCACCAGTACTACCCAAGAAAGGAAATTCACAACCAAAACAAGTTTTTGGGCACCCCAGTCCCTTGATTTATTTAGCAACAGTGCCCATGTCAGCAGTGGCTATGTTGACTCAAAAGGTGAATTATACTAATGATTTTTATAGTTGCACTAGCTTAATCCCAATTTTTAAAGCTCCCAGGAGGTCCAAACCCAGAAAACATGACAAAATTATGGCAATTTTGACACAGTTTAATATTAAGCTTAATAAAAATTCAGATTTAATTCAAATTTTTCTTTACTTTTAATAATAAAACTCTAATTTATTGGCAAGTCATATTCATAATTGTTAAGTGTCAATGTTGACACTTTTTAAGCCTAACTTATTTTTAATAGTGAAGCTGAAAAATCTACATAAACATATTTTATTAAATTAATATATAGAAATAGTTATGACACATAGAAGCCCATTGAAATGTATTTCTTATAAATTTATCTGTGGCACTTAATCTGACTTTAATATCATAGATGAAATACATGGCTGACAGCAATCCCATAATTTAAGCCTGTCTCAATATGTAAAACACTATAGAATTTATATTTGAAAACAATGTTGACAATCAGGAATATATAAAATCTGCCTGTGATCTATCAACAGGGTGGAATTTAAAAAACTAGAGTGATGCAAGTAAGCCTAAATTATAATGCCACAACCTAATAAGAATCTTGTCAGTGGGGAAGTTGACACCACCTTTTTCATATCTGCAGATAAATTATTAACCTTTTACTTAAGTGCAATGGTAGAATAATTTATTTCCACCCCCAAATCATTATTTTAATTAATAATTAGATAGCTTTGATGGTAATTTAAATCATTTTTATTTTGTTTTTTATTATATAAAAAACACCAAAAACAGTTGATATTTGTTGGTCTACTTAACTTTAATTGAGTGTGCTACAAAAATTTATAGCAGATTTCCAAAAAAACGTCAACAGTGCCAATGTTGTCTTGAAAAATGTCTACAATTTTCCTAATTGACAGTATGATTCCACATATTTTTACTGAGTGTCAAGACTCCAGAATAATATAGTAGACTTGACCATTATTCCCCTGTCTGATTGGTTAGACAGCCAATTGCCATACAGCTGGAAAGATTAAGGAAAGCATCAGCTGATCCCGCCCCACGCCTCGGCTAATCAGTACATTGAGTATTACTCCAAAGATTGATCCTGATCCAATTCTAATCCTCCCATTGGATCAACCCTGAAAGGATAAGCTTGATGATACCTGATCTCAAGCACAGAACGCCTCTCAGCTAATAAGTAGAATGCCCAAGAATAATAATGCAAGATGGTTCCTGCCAAACATTTGCGCTTGGAGACACCTCAAATTCTATGACCAATATAGAAGGTCATTTAATAAGAATAATGCATAATTCAAAAACCCAGTTGACACGGTAACCAAACTTGCATATGCATAAACCACAAACCACAAACCAGATGCCGCCAAATCACTGATGAGTTAAGCTGAGGTCCGGTAATCTATTGAAGTCTCATGCCAGACCGGCATGGCTTCCTAACTCTGGGGGCTGAAACTAGCAGTCTGGGGAACAGATAGTCTGACTAGTAAGAGTTGGAAGCGTCAGATTATAATCTGGCAAGAGGGCTTATCCACCCTATATAAGGTGCTCTCCTGATTAGATATTGAGCAGAATAATCACCCTTGAAGATAGAGATTAAGGAATCTCTATCACTCTATCCCTACTAGACAAAGCCTAGTAGTCAGAAGTATCCAAGTAGAACGCACCACTGTTTACTTGCAGACCTGTGTGTTTCTCCTACAGACTTGGGATACCGCCAAGCCATAGCCTCACCTAAGATCCAATTGGTAGCAAATATTGTCCTCATACAATCTATATCAACATCCCCACTATAAGGAATGATAAAGATCTTTCCTCAAGACCGCAAAATCTTGACACTGAGTGTCTTTCATAATATCAGCACTTTTCACTTCTCATATGTAAAACTTTTCTTTTTGCATAAAAAAACACTTGAATTCTTAATATGTTGTATCTTATACTTTACTCTCTCATATTTTTGAAATTTTAATTTAAAATCTTTCTCTAATTATAATATTTTTGCATATTTTCAGGGTGAAGTAGAGTGAGAGCTTGTTGTAATTGATTAAATGAGGGATTTATATCCAAATTAGGATGGCATCACTAATGAGGAGGAGATGGTGTGTGTTTACTCAGAAATTTTAACCCTTGAATAGTGAATAAGGAAAAGTGCAGCAGAAGATTATGCACAGATACAACAAGAAGACCTTAATTTGAATCAGATCAAAGAATCAGCAGTATAGTTAGGTTTGCATTCATTTTTGCAGTTTTCAGGAATTATTTTGTCAGGAGGAGGAAGATTTCCAGGAAGACACAGAGATCAGAAGGCAGAATCTAGTGATCTGATTATTAAAAATCTGATTGGGAAATATTGAAGCAAGTGAATCATGAGGCAAGATATTTTATTTGGGAAAAATATCAAGCTACCTAGGTAGTTTGGTGGGGAAAATTGTTACTTAAGGCATTTGGGTAAATCTTGATGAGGTGGCCTCCTTTAATACAATATATGGACAGCTTACAGATACCATAAATGCTGGCTCTGTAAGCTTTTACCTGACCTCCTTTGAAGTCAGGATTTGATGACCAGTAGGTAAAAGAAGGAAAATTGAGCATGGGTCATCTTTGCCCCACTTGGTCCCAATTTTCCATGCCACCACCCACTTGTGATTGAGATTAGATTTAAATCTATGATTGCTGCAAGCGGGCAGGCAGGGCTTTGGGCCAGGTTTCCTTGGGTGGCAGCGCTTTGGCCAAGCCACACCCAGGAAAACTATGGCCATGAAATTACTCTCCTTCTTTGGTAGCAGGGAATTTTCAACTTCTGGAAGTTCTGACAGTGTGTAGTTCTTTAGGGAAGAAGGAAGTTTTATGGCAGCTATGGTGGACTTTACCAGACCTACTACCTGAGGGTTGTACTTGTTATTCCTGGATCATATCATGGGTGTGATTCAGGTTGCAATGTGGGATCTAACAGTTTTCTGAGGCTGGGTATCCATTCAAAGCCACTAGGTAGTGCAGACGCTTACAGGATAGTTTATATGCTATTATTGATTCCAGTTCAGTTCCAATTGACCATCTACTATTATGAGATTGGGAGTAGATACAGGGGGACATTCATACTTAGTTAAGAGACATTTATGAAATGTGTTGAAGATGCAGAAGGAGGGAGGGGGAAATTCAATAGGCTGATAATCCCTTTTTCCTTAAGATTCTGAAAAGGCCTACTCTTTTGGGGCCTAGCTTTTGGCAAGGAATCTTTAGTCGCATGTTCTGGGAGTCAACCAATACTTGATCAAAAATTTTCTAAGCTGGACCTTCTCTTTTTTCATGTCTGCACAAGCCTTGTAAGTTGTCATGGCATGATTCAAGGACTCTTTGACTTCTTTGTGAATTCTTTTTAAGGCGGCTGCCTGTAAGGATGCTAATTCTACTTAGCTACCTGAGAGTGAACCAAAGTTACATTGGGGATTGTAGACAAAATTTGCGTAGAATAGGGAGACATTAGATGAGAAGTGGGGGACATTATTGTAAGCAAAATGAGCCATTGGTGTGTTTTGAGACCAGTTATCCTGTTCAGAGTTAGAGTTTCTAAGAAATTTTTCCAGAAATTGATTCACCCTCTTTGTTTAACCATTGTATTGGGGGTGGTAGGCTTTTGATCTACACAACTTAATGCCCAGGAGTCTGGAAAATTCCTCCCATAATTGTACTGTGAATTGAGGACCCTGTCACCTATGATCTCCTGGGGAATTTCATGGTGAACAAAGACATTATTGACAAACAGTTTGAACATCTAGACTGATGTGATTGTGGTTTGGCAGGGGATGAAGTGACTCATCTTTCTGAAACAATCTATCACTACCATGATTACATTGTAGCCGTTTGATGAAGGGAGTTCAACTATAAAGTCAATGGAAAGAGATTTCCATAGACCATTTAGGATCTGTAGAGGGACCAGTAGACCTGTCTGTTTGAGACAGCAGGTCTTTGACCTTAGACAAACCACACAGCCTTTCAGGTACTTTTCTACATCTGATGTGATACCTCTCCAATCAAAGTGTCTGTGGATTATCTCTATGATCATGTTTTTCTCTTGGTGACCAACTAATATATGTTGTCATGGTGGGCCTTGATGACTTCCAGGCAAATATTGCCATCAGGTACCCACAGACAACCATTGTGAAGTATGGTACTGTCTTCAGAACTGTATCAGGTGTGGAGAGTAGATTGACTTGCTATCTTAAGCAACTGGGGGTAACACTTGTCTAAAGGTTGCAGCAACTTAACTCTAGCTACCAGATCTGGGTTGGCAGGTTCTTGAACACTTAGGTTGCAGATTGTTTTCATGGGGGAGAGGATAGAATTAATCTGGGGGGAATCATGACCTTTGTATTGAGTTCTTGTTCAGCCTTAACATCTGGAAGGAATTATGGGTTACAACTGAGGGATTCTGCCAAATATTTATTGATGCCTTTGATAAACTCATATTGGAATTTAAAATTGGCTAGAACTTTATACCATCTGGTCTGAGGTTTAGTTAAGAGAAAAGGTTCACGGTAATACAGCAGGACTTTGTGGTCTGTCCTTACTGTAAATTGGTGTGTAGCTGAACAAAGGTGATGCTGCCAATATTTCATAGACTCTACTACTGCTAATAACTCCTTGTCATAGATCATGTAGCTGATCTCTTCATATTTTATTTTCATAGAGAAATAGACCACAGGGTATTCTAGCCCATCATCAGCAGTTTTTAGAAGGGCCTAAGCAATGGCAAATTTGGAGGCATATGTGGCTAAGATGAAGGGCTTGGAGGCATCAACATGGCAGAGCATGGTTGTATAACACATAATATTCTTGACAGCATTGAAAGCAGTATTACATTGTGCTGATCATTACAGAGTTCTTTTCCCGCTAGCAGAATAAAGGGGGTTGCTGTTTATGACAAGTGGGCATGAAGTGCTTTAAGAAGTTGCATATTCCTAAAAACTGTGGAGTTGGGTAATGTTTGTTGGGGTCTGCCAGTTTCTGATTGCAGTTTCCTTGTCAGGGGAAATGGCATGGACTTTCTCCAATATCAGGTTTCCTAAAAAAGAAACCTTACTCTTGAAGAATTCACATTTTCTCAGTTTGATAACAAGATTGGTCTTTTGGATCCTTTTTACTACAGCACAAAGGTGAGTGACATGTGACTCCTCATCCAGAGAGTATAATAATATGTTGTCCATGTATGTAATAGCACAGTTTTCAATGAAGTCACCCAGGGCTGCATTGAACATCTTTTGGAAGACTGCTGGTGTGTTCTCTAGACCAAAAGCATGACTTGGTACTGAAAGATGCCTTTCTTAGTCCTGAAAGCAGTGAACCATTCCTAACCTTCTTTGATGCAAATATGGTTGAAAGCATTCAAGAGGTCTAGCTTTGAAAATACCCTAGCTTTCTCTACTTCCCTAGAGATTTGAGATTCAATGGGCATGGGGTATGGATCCAATACAGTCACATTTCTCGGCTACCAAAATCAACGCAAGGGTGTAGTGATCTATCAGACTTCTGGACAAACAGCAGTGGAGAAAATATAGGAGAAGATTTCCTAAAGATCTGTCCTTTGGTTTCCATACCATTTGTCTATTCTTCTAAGCATTGTTCTTCCTTTAGGGTTAAGGGGTAGATGGGGCAGGCTAATTTCATCAAATTAATGGTGACTTTGAACTCAAAGTCAAATTGTGGTTGTTCAGGGAGACTATCAGCAAGCTTAGAGTCAAAGTCTGTATGTAAGTGTGAGAGTCATAACAGGAGTACATCAAAGGACATGGAGTGGGTTGTAGTTGCTGAGACTGAAATTGAGATACAAGGAGCTTCTTTTCCAAACACTATAATTGGTACCTACAAAGAAATCCTGGCAGGATAAGCAATACTTAGTAGGTTATCTTTGATAATTGGGTTAATATTTTGCTCCTGCTACCATTCTACACCTAGGATAACAGGGCATGTCAAGTGCTTTGCTGCTGTGAAGTTAGTAACAAAGGCATGATCAGTGATAGAAAAGTACAACAGACAATGTACTCTGAATGAGCAGAAGACATTAGATACCCCTCCTTTGCAGAGAGAGCCAGGAAGGTAATCTAAAACTAGCTTGTCAGACAGATATTTAGAAATGAAGTTTTTGATAGCACCAGTATCTACTAAAGCTACAGATTTTGTTAGATAAGATGTGAAGGCAAAGTAATAATGGAACAAAAAATATTTCTTCTTTGTTTTATTTGATAGAGGGGAGCAATTAAAATCCATTTGTACCTGGAGTTGAGGGGCTGTTTGAGTGGACAACAGGTTCTCATTCAAAGCTACAAAAGGTTGATCAACTGTAGGTTCAACAACAATAAGATCAAGGCAAGGAGTAGGCACAACTCTATTCATGGCATTGACGTGGTGGTCCACAATAGCTTGGGCTTTGGCATATAGCAAAGGACAGTTCTGATTAAAGAGCATAAGTTTAAAGGCATTGGTAGCATTACCTGAAGTGGGTGCTTGGGATTCAGAAAATGACAAGTTTTCCAGGGTAGTACTGGAGTTGTCAATATTGTAGAAGGAAAGTGCAGCTAAAATATGGATGCTCTGAGAAGACAAGCTGCTGACAGGAGCTATAGCTATAGTAGAGGCTGGTGTCACAAGAGATTGAGAAACATCAGAGGATATGGGCCCTTGTGGAATGGCTGGCTCCTGTTGACTTTGCAAGCAATTCAACATGGAAGGAGATCCAACAAAAGAGCCTGTGTGGGCTGTTGGGACGTCACTAATCTACGCCTGACTTCTTGCAAGAGGCACTTTATCATATTGGAGACAGAAGAAGAAGGGTGTGACCAAGGTGACAAGATTTGTCTGGTGTGATCAAGGCTAAAATAGAGGGCCACAAGCTTAGCACTTTTGGGGAGTGATGAACTCTCAGCATTGGCTTGGAACTGCTTGAAGTGCATGGGTAGAGGTTGAGGGCCTTGGGAACTCAAGAACAGGTTTTTGTAGTCAAGCAAAGAGGAAGTTGCTGGAGATTAACACGTCACCAAGGAAATTAAGGTAGACACATCATCAAAGGAGTTGGGTGCTTGTTCAAGAATAGACAAACACCACTCACAGGATTATAGTTATGATTGTTTTAGTAAGAAGATGAGAAGCTTCTGAGGGAAACCATGCTGAGTCCATTCCTTAGTTAGTGCCAAGATTTCTGTCAGGGATCTAGTCTCAGGCGGCTGGCCCGTCAGTTTGAGGGGTCACTTGGGCTGGGGATTTTGTGGGTAAATCCCATCACAAGAGAGGAGCTAACTTAAAGATATAGGAGAGGGACTTCCTCACCCAGGACCACGGGCCAGCAGCCGGGATTATAGTGTCAATCACCCCTGTGAAGGTGATGTACATAATCCTGAACAGCTTGTCAGTTGATTGGTTGGGAGGTTGGGTGAGGAGGCTGGCATTGGCTTGGGGGTCACAGGCGGTTCCATGTGGAGGTTGTAGGCGGGCAGATAGTTGAATTTGCCTCTAAACAACTTGGGTGCTGAAAATATCCAGGGGGCTTGACAGTTGTATCTAACTGTGGATTGTATGCAGGCCAAGGGATCTAATCTAATGATTGTTTCCGGGGTATAATCATTATATTCAGGTTTCAAAGGGTACTCTATGAAGTAGACGGGACCAAAGAGAACACCTGGAGGATAGGAATCTGCAGGCAGAGGGGCAAGAGGATCCTGTACTGATTTGGTATATGACAAAGACAAACTAAGGTGGTAGCTGTGTAAGCCAAAGTAACATAACCTTTATTCAAAAATGGCAATAAGTTTGGAGCGAGGGGTCCTTTGGTCTATATAGCACCCCACTTCAAAACTTAATATTTTCCATGGGGGGTTTATCAGGGCATTGGGAAAGGTGGGCCTGTGGGATCTGGGTGCTCAGGTTCAAAGGCGGCAAAATGGCACCTGTGCTGGGAGTTCTTTCATTGGTCAAAATTCTTAAATTGGCTACTTGATTATCTTGCTCTAGAGTTGTGGTCATGTGGTTGGGCTGAGGGCCTGTGCCTTCTTCTGGGGATGGCTCTTGATTGGCTACTAGTGTAGACTTCAAGCTCTTGAAGCTAATGATAGGAATGTTGTCACCTCCATTAGGTGCCTTGATTACTCCTCCATTTGGAGTGATGATTCCTTTGATTTGGCTTGTTTCACCATTTGGGCCATCATTTGTGGCCTCAGCTTGCGGGGGTTTGACCCCAGGAAAACACAGGCAGGCAGCCCCTTGGTCCCCAGGCCCAGAAGCCTGTGGGGATTTAGGCTCAGGGTTTGAATCCCGTCCTTTGGCCCAGGTTTCAAGGATAAGCAAATTGTCAATCCTGATAATTTCTCTTGTAGTGGTTAACAAGGGAGATAGAAGACTAGGAGCAGGCAGCCATGATTTGAGGTGTGAGAGGAAGGTATGACAGGCTTGTGTAATCTCAATCCTTGCAAAAGATAGGTATAATAGGGGAAAGAAAACCACTGCAAAAATACTCCAGATTGAAGTAATAAGCATTGTGAAAGTCACCACTGAGGTGTACAAAGTGCAAGAGAATGATCTAATGATAAAGATGTGCAGGCCGTATAATATATCAAAATTAGAGTAGTTTGATAATGTCAGGGTAAAGTAGAGTGAGAGCTCATTTTAATTGATCAAATGGGGAATGTATACCCAAATTAGGATGACATTACCAATGAGGAGGAGATAGTGTGTGTTTACTCAGAAATGGTAACCCTTGAAGAGTGAATAAGGAAAGGTGTAGCACAAGATTGTGCACAGATACAACAAGAAGACCTTAATTTGACTAAGATTTTATGAATCAGAAGCATAGATAGGCTCACATTCAACTTAGCAGTTTCAGGAATCATTTTGTCAGGAGGAGGAAGATTCCCAGTAAACCACAGAGGTGAGAAGGCAGAATCTAGTGATCTGATTATTACAAATCTGATTGGGAAATATTGAAGCAAGTGAATCATGAGGCAAGATATTTTATTTTGGAAAAATATCAAGCTACTAACTTAGTTTGGTGGGGACAATGATTACTTAAGGCCTTTGGGTACATCTTGATGAGGTGGCCTTGTTGAATACAATATATGGACAGCTTACAGATACCATAAATGGTGGCTCTGTAAGCTGTTACTTGACCTCTTTTGAGGTCAGTATTTTTTGACCAGAAGGTCAAGGTAGGGGAAATTGGGCATAGGGCATCTGCCCCCCACCTGGACCCATTTTCCTGTGCCACCACCCACTTATAATCAATTGTTAGATTTAAATCTACAATCACGGCAAGCAGGCAGGGCTTTGGGCTGGGTTTCCCTGGGTGGCAGCGCTTTGGACAAGCCACACCCAAGAAAACTATGGCTGTGACACATATGTCTTTTAACTTTTAACTTGTTGCTTAAAACTTTAATAAACTAAAATATTTTAATCTAGTTTTTATTTATAAATTTCAATAAAAGCCTTAAAAGTTTAACTTTTATTTTTTATGTTTTTTATAGTTGTTTTGATTTAGTTTTTATATAAATTGCTTTATTTTAGAAAATTTTATTAACTGTTTTAGGACCAGAATACTTCCAAGAAACAGAAGGGCACTAAGGGTCCCTCCAAGGCCCCCAAGACCCCAAATCAAAAGCCAGCATCAACCAAGAAGGCTGCCTCTAAGCTTTTCCCTGAGCCCTCCCCTGAACAAAGCCCAGCTCACTCCACTGGGGGAGAGAAATCTGATGTTTCACTTACTGACCACAGTTTCTATAACTTGGCTTAAGACAAGGAGCCCTCTAAGAAGCAGTGCAAGGACAAAAAACTCTCCCAAGGATAAGTCTCCTGCACATTAGAGACACCAGGAAAAGCCTTCTTCTTCTCCCCCCGCCAAGCTCTCATGATGCAAGCTTGTCAAGGGATGATTCTAATCCCCAGCCCAACTATTTCCCTGGCTACTAAAATGCTCTTTCTGGTCTCTGGGACCCTCTATTAGCCTACAACATCTGTAATGTTGATAAGAATTTTAATTTTCTTTTCTCCTTGCCCAAATACTTCCCCATAATGAGTGTAAAGGGTGGGTTGGCCATGGTGGCAAATGGGTATATCTTCCTCTGCAATAATACCAAACAGTGCATCAAGATCTGGAATTACACCTGTAAGGACCACTCTTGCCTAATGTAGCTCAACACCAAGTACTGGGAAAAGGTCCAAAATATCAAGGATAATCACACCTGCTCAATGCCCAGCACCTTCATCTTGCACCATCTGAAGTGATATCTGATACATATTATGCCCACCTTCAAGTATCTCTCTGCCATTCAGCTGGTTATGCTTCTTTAAAGTACCTCTATCCTATCAAATTTAAGAGTTACAACCCATGATCAGCTGGTTAAGTTTGTTAGTGATAGGCGCCAAGCCTCCTACTCCCTGATCAAGAATGTTATAGGCATCAAAAATCTGGTGATTACTGATGCCCTCAAGAAGATAGAGGATAGCAAGAGGTTCCTTCTTCATGAAATTAGACAGGAATAGGGCTATAGTATAATAGCCTGTACCACAAAAAAACCTAGATCAGCTGAACATTGCAGCCACCTGGCTGTGTGACGGCACATTTTCTACCTACCCTCTCTTTTTAAGCAGATTTTGTACTGCACGGGCAGCTTAATGCCCAGGTCATCCCTCTTGTTTTCTTTCTCCTAACTGTTGCCAAGACAAGGGTCTACACCAAGGCTTTAAAATTGTTAGAGATAATTAAAGCTCTCTTTCCATCAATAAGCTTCCCCCTACACACACATACCAGAGCAAATCCTTCCTCCTCTGAAAAGAAGTGTCTGCAATTGCTGCTGAGCAGCTAGCTTATGTGCACTGCCTTGGGCCAAAGGTTATAATTATGGAATTTGAGCAAGCTCAGTTAAAAGCCTTTGAGGCCTCTTTCAATGAATAACTTTATGGCCAACTCTTTTTTTAGACAGACACTCCTCAAACATATCAAGAGTGAGAATGAGCTCTTTGACAAGTACTGCAACAATGGCAAAGAAAGTGACGCTTTACCATGACCCAATCTGCTGCCCTGGCTTTTATAAAGCAAAAGCATACTGGGCTTGGCTTTTAGGTCATTCAGGAGAATGCTTATGTCAAAAAGCACTCTATCATCTCAAGAGTTACCTTGAGTAATTTGAGAAGTAGTGAGTTAGTGGAAAGATGACTCCCAGGAGGGGGAATAATGGGGCTACTCTTCTCTGGAACTACTACAGCGCCTGTCTAAATGAGGGGATGAAAACAACTTAAGCCTCAAGGTGTGAAATAAGCACCTGAAAACTAAGCTTGGGGCCCATCTAAAATTTAATAGGTTTTTCTAGAAGCTCCCGGAGGAGCAAGAAAGAAATGCCTCAAAGTTCCATGACCTGGACAACTGAGTGGCCCCAAAGAAGACAAATAGTCAGGAGCAAGACTGTCATGAGGCTGTGCAGAAGTTAGTAAAAAAGAAGTAAAAGGTGGGAGGAATTAAGAAGTACCTTGAGGATGTGGATACTGCCCTTGCTGGTGGCTTCCTTAGCCTAATAAACTCTGCCTTGCTTTGCCTAGATCCTTTTTACTTTTGATATTTATTTATTTTTTGGATTATACTAATCTTTTTAATAATAAATGGTAAGTTTCAGATACAGTTTTAATGTGGTTTTGTAAGAAATATCTTATATTTTGTTAATTTATCTTTAAGCTATGATATATTTTCAGTTGTGCTTATATAAATTATAATTAATTAAGAATAAGATTTTCTTATATTTTGTAGTTGTTGTGATATATAAAATATCTTTATTTTTGCTTCATTGGAATTTTAACTTTTATGAGAATAAAAAATATTTTTATCATAAATAATGTTTTCTACATAGTAAACTAAAAAAATAGTTGCTTATATCTCCTTATTCTTATTACTTATGGTACTTTTTATTGCATTTTTGATCTCTATGAGGCCACTTTAGTATACCATAGTAGTATCAATTATTTTTTATGTTAAGAATGTTCATGATAAAGTGTACTATTAATTAAAAAGGGTTTCACCCAGGAAACAACATCATTAAAAATGAAGTTCACAATTTCCTATAGTGTTGACATAGCTACTAATAGGATTGGGACGGGCACCGAAATTGACACAATTAGTTTTGTGACCAAGATTAGCCTTTCACAATTGATTTTGTGGCTTTGACAGTTAAACAAATCATTTTGTGACCTTCATGTCACCTCCCAATTCATGCAGATTTGTTTTGTGCTTTTGGGGGCAGTTCACAATTACAACTGCCACATTTTGTGCCCTGCTCCTAAAGTCACAGCACAACATGTTGAATTTTGATGTGACCAAGCACAATCTCATATGTTTTTATGTTTTGTCCAATCATAAGTATGCAAGCTATTTCTTTAAATTGAAAGAGATATTTACATATTTTATGATTGGTGTTTTACTATAAATATCCAAAGAAAACTGTGGTACAATCAAAGCTATCATTGTGAGATAATGGCATATAAAGCTTTGATAAATTTTAGTTAAAACATAAGATCCAGCAACCCAACCTGCTCCATTCTTACATCATGTGACCTGCACAAAATGATACCATATGTTCTGTATTTGAAAACCACCTTTACTTTATATTTTGTGATCTACACATTGGAGTGAGGCATAAATTGTGATCTACTTCAAAAGTTGCAGCACAAATATATCCAGATTGTTTTGTGACCCAATCCAAAAAATCCAAAAAAAATAGTTTTTTGACACTGTGTTTACACAATTGCTGTTCCTGTCCCTACCCTAGCTACTTATAACATTGGTGCTGTTGTTGATAATCCTATTTCAGGAAGGACACAACTCAGCTAGAAATTCTCTCAGATACCTTAATAACAAGTTTATTTCCTTTTTTAAAACTTGTTTCCTCTTCTTGATAAAAGTTAAATATTGTAACAAAGCTAACATTTTTAAATTGTGCTATAATTTCCTTTAAAAGTTAGCAAAATGTTTGTTCTATAATTTTGTTCATTTTATTATTTATATTCTAGTCTATATTAATGAAGTGTAATATAAATAGGTCGATGGCTGTATAATCAAAGGGGAGTTAATAGAAGTGCAAGCAGGATTGTCGGGAAGGACGAGTGTTATCCCAGGCATTGGTTGGAGTGAGGGTCAGCTTAATCGTTGTGACGGAGCTTCTGCCACCAGGGAAATGGGCGAAGCCACTCGCGAGCATCACGTCAAACTGAGTAGTGCGGATCTTCTCCACAACCATATCCGGAAGTACACTCTCAACGACATGCTTCTGTCTAGAGATGGAACGGCGTCCCGTGGGCTGGCTAGCGTAGAGGGGGGTATGAATTCTATTTAGATGAGACATACCTTTACCATTCCTCAGTCCCTGAATTTATACTGTTTTAAAATGCATTAAATTTTTGGCTTGTAGCCATTCCCAAATTGAACTAAATCGAAGGAGCTACATTTCCTTACACCCTACATTTATTTTTCTAAATCATGGAATTACCAAAACGAGATTTGCGGATGAACGCTTTTCAAAGTACGCTGATCCACCTAGGCAGAGATTTTTAAAAATCTATTTTAAAATGATATCACCAACAAATGGGCTGGGACCCAATCTTGATTACACAATCTTGATTACCCAAGCTTCTGAAGTAAATACCGCGCTTGATGGCGGGTGCATTCGGAAGCGCCCCACATCCCCAACCTCTGCGGTAAGCGTAGTCGAAGCTATGACCAATTCGAAACTAGCCAGCTTACATCATTCAACCAATTGTCGAGTTCAATCTTCTTTAACAACTTTGTCGGTGCTTGCCAAGCCCAAGCACCCCATTAAACTCCGCCACATCGTACATATCAGGGCAATCCCTTGAATATAGATATATTAATTTTAACCAAAAGCCAAGGTTCAAGCCCCACTCCGCACAAGCTCACAGTGAATTTAGCATTCACATACCGCTTAAATGATAATTATCCATCGAAATACACCGATCTATTTGATACCTCTCATTCGATATCACCCATAGCTAGCAAGAGTAATACATTTTAAATAGCCTCATTTCTTTTAACAACAGTGTAATTTTCTAAATCACATTAAACTCCGAGTAAAACTTCAACTGCTGGTTGCCCCCATTGATCCAGTTCAAATTTAATTGACAAGGCACCAGGATCGGTACTCAATCAGAGCTTCTAATTGATCCGATCTGACCCCATTTCACAACGACAATTCAGACTAGGATCATGTCTGATAAAGGAATACTTCCCATCTGATGCCACTGAAGACAAGGTGGCCTAGAGAATAAAATAAGCGAAGTATATTTATTATATACTATGATTGCTTTTAAGCTAAAGACATCATGGTTTGACCCTAGCAATATTCAGGGATCAAGTATGGGTGGGAATAATGCTGCAGCTGATCCATATCACTTAAACATTATTAAAGCAAAGGGGAGGATGAAGATCATCAAAATGGAAGGGTGGAGGGTTCAAATCTGCACCCACAGCATACTATCTGCTTAAGGAATCAGTCTGCTGTGGCAGGGGTATCAGGGTCAAAAAATATTCCACTAGTTCATTTCCCTACAACTGATTTTCAGTCAATTTTGATCCAATTATAAGCTTCTTCATATATAAATTTTCTAACTTTGCAGGATAAAAACCAACAATGTTTAATAAAGAAAGCCTGTCCTATAAAAAGATTCTTTGAACCCTTTACCATTTTCACTTTATTTTTTGGCAGTAAAAGTTGCTCCAATTAGGCTTTTAAAAGCTAAAGGTTTAAAATCAAGCCTGTTAAATACAAAATTAAGATAAAAATAATTAGATATATCTATTATAGATCTCATTAGGGAGTATAGATTATTTAAAATTTTACTTTATGTTAAATATAAAAAAGGTATGCCTGCAAAAACTATAATAGGATCAAAAATGTCTGAAAATCTACTGTAGAAAAATCAATTTTCCCGAATATCTTCTGCCCCAGGACATCAGAGGAGATTCAGTCTTTACAATAGATCCCTGATATAGCTGTGGGCAACTGGAAGTGGTTGATGAGATGCTAGAATGATCTTCTTTTATCAGGATGAGGCATGCTCTTCAGTGTTGCTCAATGACTGTTTTTTGGCACTATGTAATGACACAAGGTATACATTATGCTCTGAGAAATTTTTGAAAAATTTACTGATCCTCTGTTTACTGAGCCAAGTTTCTTACAGTTTTTGGCAAGGGCCCAGACTGGGGTGCTAGGGCCAACCGGTTTCTCCTAAAAGGTAACTCTCTGCTGATTCATCCTTTTGGTGGCAGCCAAGTTGGTTTTGATTATGATGTTTTTTTGAGTTTTTGCTTTACCCCCCCAAAAAAGTTATTAAGTATACATCACTCAAGGTGATGTATCCCAAGGACTCACACCTTGAAACACTCAATTACTGTGTGAAGCGGTTTCTCACTCAATGAGTATGATGTTTTTGAGTGAAGGGTTCTGTATTTATGTGGGTAGTTTCCCTTTAGAAACTATCACATATGATTGGTTATTGTAAAAGACTAAATCTGTTTTTATAATCATAGGTAAGTTCAAAGAAGGAGTAACCAGTTTCTTGATTGATTCTAACTCAGGATACCATCACTGTACATCTATAATGCTGTGTCATGTGTCTTTATATTAGCCAACCATGTTTTACAAAGTACATATGAGACTGCAATTTAGTTTTCAATCCTTTAATTTTTCTATGGGAAATGTGAATATGCTGTAAGGTGTTCTGATGCTTTTTTTTGTAAGCTGATGCTTAATACACTTACTGATAATTTGTGGGCTTCATCATTTAGGATGCAGTCTGCTATGCCATAGTCAGAGATAATCTATTTTCTGAGAAAGCGGTTCATTGTTTCATCTCAGTGATACTTGGTTGTCCATAAGTCTGGAAATTATTAGCAAAGTCAATGTCTAGAATCAGAAGATGAGTCCTGATTTGGCTTCTTATAATGGTTCTACTGTGCCTAAGTCCTAAACCTTAAATGACTCTGGTTCAGGTGACAGTTTAGCAGTAGGTTTGGGTGCTGTTGTGCTGGTATATTTTTCACACACTGTGCAATTATTTATACATCTATAATATCTTGTTTGTTGGATCATTAGACTATCTCTTTTGATGTAATATATGGGTTATTGGCTCTTCTACGCCCCAATAGTTGGTGGTGTCTTAAGATAGTATCAACCCTTTGTAAAAGGGGAATTTAAGAAATATTTTGTAGTTTATGGTGCAATATACTGTTCTATTTGATACCTGAAAGTTTTTTTTTCTGATTGATGTATTGTGGGAGCATGATAAGTGCCAGGGTCTTTTCTCTTGGTCTTATGGTCAATGGTGTATAGATTGGTTAGTCAGGGTCCAGGTGACCTTTTATAGGCTTTTTGGACCTAGAGAGAGCATCAGCTATGACTATCCCTGCTTAAATTTCATAAGGATATTCAGGTTAAGCTGTTCCATCAGAGTCATCTATTAGTCTTGGTGCCAAGAGAGTGTATTTTGTGTTTTTGAAGAAAAATTGCAGCTTGTGGTTGGTAATTACTTTAACATCAAGGTGTTCTTCAAGATTATTTTTGATTTCTTGCATTTGTGGTAGATTTATAGGGAGTGCTTAATCATGTAATGGGTATTTTTGCTTAGTGTTACCTAATTTCTATCTTTGTAACATATTCCAGTGATTTTGATGCCCTGGCTGGCTGTCAAGAATATTACTGACAAGCAGGGCAAAAATAGTCAATTTTCAGCACTTTATCAGTAAAAGAGGATGTGAAAATATTTTAGCAGTTTCCCTTGATTTGGGAAACTGTCACAAAAAACAACCTTAAGAGAAGAATTTAATATTTTAAATTATATGGGTTGGACCTTTTATAGCCCGCCTGTGTACTACGCGGACTGCACAGCCAGCCACATGCCTAGCCAGCCACCCAGTGAGCCACAACCAGTCCCCCTCCACTTACTGGGAAAATATCTTAATCTGGACACCAAAAAATGCAATTTTCTCATATACCAATTTTGGCAGCAGTTCCCCCTAAATGAGAAATCTTCCAAATAAAGAGAGGACTGACAAGGTCACCTGCAAACCTATTCATGCACCAAACTCAGTAAGTGAATTTGGGTGCATGAAAAGGCCCAATTGTCATCATGTCAATGCAAGTTGGATTTTGGCCAAGCATTTTCACTTGGCAACCAACAATGCTATCCAGTAAAGTGAACTTCAGAGACCACCAAGTGTCTTGGGTCCCCCATACAATGCTTCCCAATATTCCTTGCCAAACACAGGCACTACTATATAATAAAGATCAGCTCCCTGGTGATAAATTGTGCTATCATTGAGTGAAGTTACCCCCAATAGTTTTCACAAAAACTATCTAAACAGACTTTACCACTAAAGAAGCCAGACACTAGCTTTGTCAACCCCTTCCCAGGAGTCAGAAGATGAACCACCTTATCTTCTCTGCTGTAATAACAAACTGGCTAGAGATTGAGGGCCACCAGACCACTTTCAAACCATACAGGCCATTCCACAAACCCACCAAAGAGTACTACCAGGAGGAGCCAGCACAATTAAACTCCTCCCAAATCTACTCCTGTCCCACATTGGTTTTGCCCCACTCAACCTTGCCCACGCTATATACAACTTTATGTACTATGTACTCATGTACTTTGCCAGTAATTCCAGACAAATCAAATTACAGTAGTTTTCAAAGCTATGGCGCCAAACAAAAAAACTCATCTGTAAGGGAAAATAACTCAGATTCAAGCAAAATTAAAAACTGATAAATTCATATTGATCAGCAGTAGATTTGGGCTCACTTCTGTTTTGCTTGTATCTGAGTAAATTTGCTTTCAGATAGGATTATTGTCGTGAATGCCGCTATTCACAGTATTTTGATTTTGCCTTCAGTGGGCCATTTTGAGGACAAATCTCCCGCTTTCGCTTTTGCTACTCAAAATTAATTGATAACCAATTCAGGAAGTACAATTGTTCAGTTTCCTGATCCCTGGGCAACTCACTTGCCCCACTAATGCTGGTGGCAAGTGATCCTACCGTCCATGTACTGTTTTGTGATAAAGCTACACAGCATATATTCACTATCTTTATATCCAATAAATGTTAAGTTCTATTCACATTTTTGTCTTTGTGTCTTCTGTACTTCTGCGCCTCTCTCTAGCCACAACTAGTAGAGATTATTCTTCCAGGGCCGCAAGGTAAACACATTTGCCTTCCCTGTCATCTAACCAAGACTTAGTACAAATCCAATCCTAAGGTTAGGATTTCCTGTTGTGTGTCTGTGCTGCGCCTCAGAACACAACAAAAATGGTGCTCACTACAGGGGCTGTAAGCCCCTTGGTTATCCCCTTTGCATCCACATTTTCAGGTCATTTGCCTCCGCCTATACAAGAGTTGACTTCACCTGAAATTACCAGTCCTCCTATTGAAGAAGACATTGCCAACCAACCTATTACCCCCACAATACTGAACCTCAGGAATGGTCCCCGCCTAGTTGCTTACCCCATGGGTACCCCTGACTTAGAACAAGTCATGTCAGTAGCCCTTGGGATAGCCCGTGAAGGAGCCATCTGTGACGGAAATAACTGGATAATATGATGCCGTTTCTAAATGATGGGGAATAACCACCCAAATCCACATAGAATTGATGATTAACCACCAACGCGGCTTCAGATATTTTTTTGTGAATTTTCCAATTGTAACTCCAGGATTAAGTAGAACAATCAATCCTAACCAGAGTAAACCAAGATAAATGACCTGGGAAAGCATCAATGCATCTTCAGCGTAGAATTCTGGGCATTGAGAAGTGACCCAATTTTCATCTTCAGGAATGGAGGGAGGAGCTACAAAATTGGCTGGCATGAAATTAACATTTTGCGGCGCCAACAACAAAGTTCCCAATGCCGGGCCCCATCTTCCTGAAATGATTCTGTTCAGAATCAGATTGTACAGGATATACCGCAACAACCCAAGCACAGTATGCATTTCAAAATTTAAAATTAGAACTTGGGATAATTGATTTTTATTGAGTAAATTTAGGAGGACTCAACTCTTAGAGTTGAAACAGGGAAAATTATTCAATATATATCAGAATAATTGACTAAGCAATACCACCTGAGTCTTGATCTCCTATTTCTTCAGCATCTTTGAGTAAGTATCTAGTCCAGGTTGTAAAGAACCCTTGTGTGACCAGTTTCTGACAACCATTCTGATTAATGAGCTTATATCGGGTGACCCTCATATTACGTTGATTTATCAACATCAGTTTACAAGGGGGAGCTGGTTTCAGCTGGCATACTGGAGCAGCCGTGACCCATTTTCAATTGACCGTTTGGTTTAAATCTGTTAACTTGGTCAATTTTGATACAGGTTTTCCGGCCTTCTGTGCCTTCTTACTTGGACGGACAATACCCGGCATTATGGAACTTACTGTGACATTACCCTCCGCTTTAGCCCTGGGCACAATACCACCACCTGGGAGATGTGATAAAGAGAAATTCTTATGGGTAGGTGGGAGTTTCATTGCGGCAAGGGTAAGTTCAGGGTGTCCAATAGCAGTGGGATTGCGCTTGTAGAACTTGTGGATCAGATCAGAGGAATTTGAACAATTGTAGTGGGGAAACCAGGAGTTTTCAGAATCAGGATAACCTTTCCAAGATACCAAATATTCCAAACGGCAACAATTCTTGCGGGAAGCTAGAATACAATTTAACTCATACTCAGGTTCTCCTTCCACAAGAATGGGTTGGGAAGAGGGGATCTCTGTTCCTTTGAAGGAAGTAAGGAGATATTCATGGAAGGTGTGAAAAATCTTGAAAGCAGGAGGTAAATCCAGCCAATAGGCGGAGGGATCAATCTGATGTTCTACCTTGAAGGGGCCAACTTGCTTGGGACCCAATTTACGACATGGAACTTTAAGTTTCATATTGCGAGCATCAACCATGACTAGATCACCTGGCCTGTAAGTTGGACCTTCCTGGCGCTTGTGATCTGCGTATTCCTTGTAAGTTGTCACGGCGGCGGCAAGAGTAACTTGGAGCTCCTGATGGACCTGCTTCAATTCAGCGGCTTGATCAGTTGCAGCTTCCACATTGCTAACCAAACGAGGACCCATGTTAGAAGAGGGATTGTAACCCACATTGGCATAAAATGGCAATACTTGAGTTGACGTGTGCGGGGCGTTATTATATGTGTTCTCTGCCATGGGTAGATTATCATACCAGTCATCTTGTTGCACATTGGTGTAGCAACGTAGGTAGACCTCCAAACCTTGGTTTACCCTCTCTTTTTGTCCATTGGACTGGGGGTGGAAAGCAGTAGAGCGGCACAATTTGATACCAAGGATTCCAGTAAAAGCTTCCCAGAACTGAGCAATATATTGAGGACCACAGCCACTTACAATCTCCATTGGGATGCCATGTAGAGAGAAGATTCTGTTCACAAATAACCTAGCGGTTTCCACTGAAGTAATTGTGGTTGAGCAAGGTAAAAAGTGTGCCATCTTTGTGAAACAATCAATTACTACCATGATTGTGTTAAACCCATTGAAATTGGGAAGCTCACCAATGAAATCCACCAACACAGACGTCCAAGGACCGTCAGCATGCTGAAGTGGGACCAGTAAACCAGTAGTCTTATTCCAACTGGCCTTGGATCAAACACATACCCGGCAATCTCAAACAAAAGCTGCTACCTGCACAGTCAAACCTTTCCAGGAAAACTGGCGGCGGATAAGTTCCACTGTTTTGTTTTTTCCTGGATTACCAGCTGTTGGACAGATAAGATTAGCCTCCATGATTTCATCCCAAATAGTGCCTTCAGGGACCCACAAGCGACCTTGATGATATAGGACTGGACCAATCTTATGATAGCCCTGAGGCTGACCTACTGGGTTTGCACATGCTAGCTCCAATAGCCTATCATAACCCTTGGACAAAGGTTGCAGAAACTTAACCTTGGAGTACAAGTCCAGGTCTGCACCCTCAGCTAAAGACATGGTAGCCAATGTAGCCAGTGGAGGTAATACAAAAGGGACCACAGCCTTGTCTGGAATCATAGTATGTGTGTTAAACTCAGCGTCCATACTAGCATCTGGGAGATGGGAGGGATTCCTGCTCAGGGCATCAGCCAAGTGATTGTCAGATCCCTTAATGAACTTGTAGCGGAACATGTATCTTGTCAGATCACCATGCCATCTGGATTGGCGACCCAACAAAACCCTGGGTTGTTGATAACATAGAAGAGCTTTGTGGTTGGTTCTTACTACAAATGGATGAAGTGCTGACATGAGATGTTGGTGCCAATGCTTTAACAATTCCACTACAGCCAACAATTCCTTGTCGTAAATCATGTAGTTGTGTTCTCAAGCCTCCATCTTCCGGGAGAAATACCCTACAGGTCTCTCAATCCCGTCACTAGCTGTTTGCAACAGCACACCAGCCACAGCGTATTTAGATGCATTGGTGGAAACAACAAAAGGAAGCTCAGGATCCACATGTCTTAAAACTGGTGAGGACAACAAAAGAGCCTTGACTGCTGAGAAGGCACTTGCACACTCAGGCGTCCAGACTAAAGTTGTCTTTCCACTAGCCGAATATAAAGGGGCGGCCACCTCAGACAAGTGGGGAGTGAATTTCTTCAAAAATGTACATGTACCCAGGAAACTACAAAGTTGGGATACTGTCACAGGCGTAGCATACTCTCAAACTGCAGCTTCCTTGTCAGGGGCAATGGTGTGGCCATCCTCAAAGATAATATTACCCAGAAAGGTAACCTTACGTTTAAAGAATTCACACTTACTCCTTTTGATAATCAAGTTTTCTTAGAGAATGCGCTCTACAACTGCCGACAAGTGGGCCTTATGGGACTCCTCATCCAGAGAAAACACCAAGATTTCATCCATATATGCAATGGAACAAACACCTAGGAGATCTCCCTGGACTGAATCAATCAACCGCTGAAAGCAAGCTGGGGCATTCTTCAATCCAAAAGGCATTACGCGGAACTGGAAGATACCCTTCTTGGTCCTGAATGCTGTTAACCATTCCATTCCTTCTGCAATCCTGATTTGATTGAAAGCATTCAACAGATCAAGTTTTGAGAATACCTTGGCCTTCTCAACACATCTAGAGATCTGTGCTTCAAGAGGTAAAGGATAAGGACCCAGAATTGTAATGTTGTTCAAATTCCTGTAATTGACACAAGGACAAAGAGACCCATCAGTCTTCTGAACAAACAATAACAAAGAGCAGATTGGCAAAGCCTTCTTGAAAATGTAACCTTTTGCCAACATGTTGCAAGTCCATTCTTCCAAACATGTGTCTTCCTTCAAGGTTAAAGGGTAAATAGGAGATGCAATGCAAATCAGATTGACAGTGACCTTAAAGTCAAAGTCAAACTGAGTGTGCTTGGGAAAGACCTTGCCTCTGGTGGCGTCAAATGCCACAGACCAGGGTTGCAAGCATGCCAGTAAATCTGAACTTGCGGGGACAGGGATAGGCACTGACTATATTGTCTGTGATGATTGCCCTAATTCAGACATATCCAACAGCAGAATACAAATGGTTATACCTGAAGAGTGTTCCACCTGCAGCTCATTTTTCTCAAGTAAGGTCAATACATTATGATCTCTCCACCAACTTACTCCCAAAATGATAGGATACATCAGGGTAGAGCAAACAGAAAACCTTGCAGTAAAGGACTGACCTGCAACTACAAAAGTAACTGGCTTCTTTAGCTGGAAGGAGGGGAACATTTAACAGTTTCCACCCCTAACAAGCATTCCTGGGTGGTACTTGAGCTGTAGCAAGTCTGCAGTCTCCACACTCATGAAGTTCTCAGAAGCACCTGTATCCAATAAAATGGCTGGCCAATAGATAGTTTGACCATTATCTATGTTACCATAAAACAAGAAGTAACCAGAAGTAGATTTATTGGCAGCAAAGGTTGCAATCTCAGCAGGAGTTTGCTTCTCCTTGGTAGTACGGACGGTGGCTAAGGAGGCAGGATGCTCCTGGAAGTATTGCTCAATCATTTCTTGAAAAGCATCAGGAAGAACGGGATAGTTACAATCAAAGGGCACAAGAGGCAACTCTTTGGACACAACCTCAGAAGGCTTGGTAGGTATGACGTGCTGAAGCATTGCCAAAGAGCTATCGGGACCAGACACTACGGGGGCTTCAGTCACATGGACGGGTTTGTTCACCACCACCAATTGCAGCTGAGAAGAGCTATGAGAAGAACAATCCTGACTTTGGCTGGAAGGAGCTGCCACCAAACTAGGACCAGAAAACCAAGAGCGCGCCGCGGGTTTGTCCTCAATTACCAACGTACCTTGTTTGGAAGTGGATGGATTTGAGACCAGTGAAAGAATTTGGCTTAGCAGGGCCTCAGTTGTGGTTAATGGGGAATCCCAAACCGCCAAATCCTGGGCAGTCTGGTCAACTGCTAACCACAACGCTAAGAGTTTGTTCACCTTGGGAACATTAATTATACAGCAGTAGGTAAGAAACTGAGGAAGGAATACCGAAAGTGGAGTTGTACCCTGACGGAAGGTGTACAGCTTACAATATACTTTGAGCTTCTCAACAGATATACACAAATTTTTTAATAAAGGATATAGAGATGCGCTATCAGTTAAAACACGTGGATTGCGCTCCACCACGGACAACAACCATTCTCAAGCATCTTCGGAAACCTTTGTCATCACATGGTAAACTTGGGATTTGTGACTAAGGTTAGAGCCGGAATAAAATGATAAAGCTGACAAAACTTCACGCGAGATTTCATCAGTGGGTGGAGCAGGAAAATAATCTGGATGCCAAAATGACATGACACAACGGAAATAGGAAACAGAGGATCCAGTCTCTACAACTGCAGCCGGAGATGGAAACCAAAAATTAAAGAAAAGCCCAAACTGAAAAACTCAGAAATGAACTGATGCAAATAAACATGGTAAACACAGGTATCTCAACGGAGAAGGAGAAAAGAAACACAAATTCATGACAAACTGCTTCCAAAAACTCAGATGTAGAAGAGTTGAGTAATGTGACAGAAATAACTGGATAATATGATGCCGTTTCTAAATGATGGGGAATAACCACCCAAATCCACATAGAATTGATGATTAACCACCAACGTGGCTTCAGATATTTTTTTGTGAATTTTCCAATTGTAACTCCAGGATTAAGTAGAACAATCAATACTAACCAGAGTAAACCAAGATAAATGACCTGGGAAAGCATCAATGCATCTTCAGCGTAGAATTCTGGGCATTGAGAAGTGACCCAATTTTCATCTTCAGGAATGTAGGGAGGAGCTACAAAATTGGCTGGCATGAAATTAACATTTTGCGGCGCCAACAACAAAGTTCCTGATGCCAGGCCCCATCTTCCTGAAATGATTCTGTTCAGAATCAGATTGTACAGGATATACCGCAACAACCTGAGCACAGTATGCATTTTAAAATTTAAAATTAGAACTTGGGACAATTGATTTTTATTGAGTGAATTTAGGAGGACTCAACTCTTAGAGTTGAAACAGGGAAAATTATTCAATATATATCAGAAAAATTGACTAAGCAATACCACCTGAGTCTTGATCTCCTATTTCTTCAGCATCTTCAAGTAAGTATCTAGTCCAGATTGCAAAGAACCCTTGTGTGACCAGTTTCTGACAACCATTCCAATTAATGAGCTTATATTGGGTGACCCTCATATTACGTTGATTTATCAACATCAGTTTACAAGGGGGAGCTGGTTTCAGCTGGCATACTGGAGCAGCCGTGACCCATTTTCAATTGACTGTTTGGTTTAAATCCGTTAACTCGGTCAATTTTGATACAGGTTTTCCGGCCTTCTGTGCCTTCTTACTTGGACAGACAATACCCGGCATTATGGAACTTACTGTGACACCATCCCTTGCCTTCAATTGCAGTTCAGTTGGACTGAATACTACAAATTAATTGTGGCTCCTCAATTTCCACAACATTTCCTCTCAGCGGCTGGCTCCGCTGAGCACTTACTATCATCCTTCGTGCAGCCTGCCTTGGCCCACCATCAAATGGTATTGGGGCTCCATGTCTAAGAAATCTTGTCTCTGCAAGCTGCAGTTACTCATCACTGGGACTAGTTTGCTGCCTATCAACAGTGGATTCATTCCCTGTTTTCCTTAGTATCTGACAATCAACGCAACTCTGTCACCTCCCAGGCCTGTTTGGTTAATTATATTGAACAAATGCGCCAGTCTATCCCCAAATGTGTGAGAGAACGTCTACACAAGTTTCACCAGCTAGAACAACCCTGGCAAGCTCAGGTGGATTCCACCTTAAACGCTTATCTCACTGACTTTGAGCAATCTGTGCAACAGCTCAATGCCTTCAGTACATATTCCTTTGAGCAGCCACAGCAGGTAGCGGACTTTGCTGCTAGCGGCCTTAATGAACTCAGTACCGCATTTGAGCAAGAAAGAGCGGCCATCACTGCTACCATAGCCAAACTCCAGAGTCAAGTAAATGAACTATCTACACCCAAGCCAGATGTTCCGCCCTCTCCCCCTTCTGATGACTTGGTGGATAGGGAGCAGAGAATATGGGACGCCATTTGAGAACTATGTTTGACTACTCGCAGTCAGGGACGTCCTGCTGAGACACTTCAACCTGACCCCCAGGTTCTTGAACTGACTACCCAGGTTGCGGAGCTACAGCAAGAACTTGCCACCTTACGTGAGATGATGGCAACTGCTGCTAGTCCAGTTGGGGTTGTCAATGAAGATAGCTGCTGCCCAGGTTTATCTAGAGCACCTTGAATCCAATGCGCTAGGGAGTTAATAGCCTTAGCTAACAAGGTGGATCAGTTGAAACGGGACCACATTGAACTGGATAGAGACATACAAGAAATGAATGAAGTAATCAAATCTGTAAATGATAGATTTGCCCCTTGCCTCTCAGTGGGGCCATCCCTTACTTCACATCTGGCTGAACTCTCCACAATAGTGACCACCCAAGGTCAACGCTTAGATACTAATGCACAACAGACCACTCAAGCTGTCAATACTGGGGCCCGTGCTGTTGAAACTCTTAACACCCTTGAAGAAAGTGTTTGCCAGCTATGGGCTAGACAACCCCCCTTGGAATCTGAGGCAGAGTTTTCCCCGTATATCAACGTACTTGATAGCAACAATGGTGGCCCAACTCCCAAAACTCACTTCAAGCCTACTTTAAGCAAGTCTTTGACCCCAGAACCTCAACCATTGCAGCTTTCCTAACTATCTATTAAACTGCCATGTGACAAGCCTCAGATGACGTCAAGAAGGAACACATTCTGACCTGTCTACACCCAACCTGCCAAGAGGTAGTTGTTCCAGAACTACCCTCCATTGAGACATGGGAAGATATGAAACAACTTCTGATTGATGAGTTTGGTGGTGACCTTAGCCTGGAAGTAAAGAAGGATGCCTTAATGCATATTGCTTTTAATCCTAAAGAGACACTAGCCGAGTTTGCAGACAGGTTCTACATGGAAGGACAGCAATTGATTACAAGCAGACAGTTGACAGCCCATGAAGCCTAAATGGCTTGCGCTCAAGCCCTCAAGGTTAACCAACTACTGTGCCTTCACTTCAAAGCCCATAAGGCTATGCTCTCTTCCATGAAGAGCATAAAGACGTTGTTGCAAGATATGCACCTTACTCACTCTGGTGCTGTTATTAGGGAAAGTTGAGCTGCTTCTAACTCTGGTTCATCTTCCCGTGGTCCTTGCATTCTTACCATGAACTTGCAGAATTCTCCTCAGCGCTAAGGTTGCCACAACTGTGGTCAGATAGGTCATCATTCTCAAGTCTGCACCAATCCGTAGGTTGAAGGAGCTGATCCAAAGGAACAGGCGGGAAAAGAGCAGTCAACCTAGAGGCAGAGACGCTCTCAGTTGACAATTCTTCCCAGTCTCTTCCAATCCCTCCCTCTATGGCTGAATCTAATCCTGATGATAATGAGGCTCCTCCTATCCTCCTCCTGTTTCATGATATCTCTGATGACTCTGATCTGGATGATTCTGATATTTACAACACTGATGCATATGGGTACTCCGTTCTGGCTGTTCCTGAAACCATTACAGTTCCCTATAAGTTACACTCAGGAAAGACTACAACTACCGCTAAGCCTTTTCCTGAGGTCAAAGAGATTGTCTTGCGCCCTTACCTCAATCAGGCCACAAGGTCCCCCATGCTAGTGGAGTTATCAGAAGAAGCTACTGAGGTTGCTGACGCCGTCTTCAAGAACATATCTGTTTTGCTCCCCTTCCAGACTGTTTACAAGGAGTTTCCAGGGTTAAGATGCATGATTGAGAAGTGGGACAAGGAACTAGCAGAGGCTCAAGATATCCTGGCTGTCCTTCCCCCTTTTTGTTGCACTACCACTCAAGTAGAGATATCCATTTGTAAAGTGAAGATTAAGGCTCTCTAGACACTGGCTCACCAGTCAACGTTGTATCCTCCAAGCTTGTGAAGAAACTCAAACTTGCCCCTGACCTTAATTATCACCAGTTGTATGGCACAGCTGGACTGTCTATGACCCGCGCCATAGGGGCTTACTCCTCTCTGCCCATGCAGTTTGGCAAGCTTCTCCTAGCCGCGCCAGCAGTTATCTTAGAGAATGAGAGTTACAATCTTCTAGTTGGCACCCAGTTCCTTAGGGAATATAATGGGATAATCAACTTGAAAGATGGCTACCTCTCTATTCTGGGATACAAAGTCCCCTTAATCTTTGAAGAGCCAGTTAAAGTTCCAGGGAAACGCCTCAAGACTTGTGCCTTGGAATATCCCACTTGGGGTTTCAACCTCAAGTATCACACCCACTCTTCAAACATGAAGTGTCCACCCATGGCTTGTCCTGCGTCCAAAGGAATCCCCCTCCTAGTCACGTCTGCTGTCATTATCCCACCTGGCTCCCAGGCCATCCTGGACTCCCAGATATCTTATGAACTACCTGAACGCACCTTCTTGGAGTTGTACTCTCCCCCCTCCTTAGGACGCGATAAACCTTACCTCTGTCCTGGAATCCTAGATGTCTCTCATAAAGACCCTGTTCAGTTTTTGGTAGCCAACCTGACTGCAGTCCCCATGACCATATCTAGGGGGCAGGTTGTTGGATATGGCAAGTTGTTGGGCGCTCCTGATGTCCTGTCTCTTCATCCCTTTGATACGTTCCAGGATTTTAACCTACCTGAGGATGAACCTCAAGTCCTATCCTTGTTCACGGCACAAGACTTCCCCCAACTGTCCCCAGTTCAACAGAAAGAGGTGCTAGATTTACTAGACCAATTTTCCAATATCTTTGCTAAGGACAGTACCAATTATGGGTTAGCCAAAGGCGTTATCCATCAGATTGACACTGGTGACGCCCCCCTTCCGTGCTAAACCATATCACCGCAGTCGTGTAGAGGACGCCTAAGTATATAAAGAGCTCAAACAATTGTTAGACACTGGGCTGCTGGCGCCTTCCCAAAGTCCTTGGGCATCCCTGCTACTCATCTTAAAGAAGAAGAATGGGGGTCATTGTATTGTGATGGACTACCGCCAATTGAACTCTTTGACCAAAAAGGACTTGTACCCTCTGCCGTGTATTGATGATGCTCTCTGACGTCTTGGAGGCTCTAAGTTCTTCTCCGCCATAGATCTGGTGTCTGGATACTGGCAAGTTGACCTATCCCCCGAGGATTGTCAGAAAGCCGCACTCATTACTTCTGAAGGGCTTTTTGAGCCTACTTGCATGCCTCAGGGACTTTGCAACGCCCCAGCCACCTTCCAAAGGGCCATGGACTCCATCCTTTGTGACTTGAAGCTGTCATGCGTCCTAGTGTACTTGGATGATATAACAATTTTCAGCGCTACTTTCACCAATCACCTGGCTCATCTTAAAGAGGTGTTCATAAAGATTTGAGAAGCTAGCCTTAAGCTAAAACCTTCCAAGTGCGCCTTCTTCAAAGAATGTCTTGAATTCTTGGGCCACAAAGTAACTCAGACAGGGATTTGCCCAATGACTAAGAAGGTTGAAGCCATTGACAAAATGCTTCTGCCAACCAACTTGTGAGAAGTACAAGTCTTCCTGGGGATGATGGGCTACTACAGACAGTTTATCCCTAACTTTGCCAATACTAGTGAACCTTTAGTCCAGCTATTACGTAATGTTTCTTTTGAATGGACCGCCAGTCAACAGCAAGCCTTTGAGACCCTTAAGAAAAAACTCAAAGAAGCTCCCATCCTAGTGTATCCTGACTATGATAAAGAGTTCATCCTGTAAACTGACGCTAGCAATCTAGCTATTGGAGCCATTCTGGCTCAACTGGACAACAAGGGTGTAGATCATCCTGTGGCTTACACTTCCTGTGTGCTAAACAAGCATGAGAAGAACTATAGTGTCACAGAGAAGGAGTCCCTTGCCGTGTTGCATGCAGTCAAGCAGTTTTGTCATTACATATACAGCACCCACTTCACAGTTGTCACTGACCATGCTTCTCTTAAATGGTTACAGCAGCTTAAGGAACCTGAAGGGCGCCTGGCTAGATGGGCTCTACGTCTGCAGGGATACAACTTCACGTTGCTCTATTGCCCTGGAATTCAACATCAGAATGCTGATGGGCTCTCCAGAATGCCTATTCTTGCTTTGCATCCTGCAGAGGCCAACCAATTATACAAACTAATTGGATACCCTTCTTCTTGGGAAAGTGAGACAGAAGAGGTACAACTGACCTTGTCCAAGCTATCCAAAGATACCCATATATGCGGCAATCAGCTCTTCAAGAAGGTACAAGACCAGTATCTGCTTTATGTACAGCCCAGTCTTTGCCTCTTGTTGGTGTTGCAAGCCCATAAAGAGAGTGGGCATGGAGGAATTGCTAAGACTTTTGACTGGCTTCAGAAGAATTAATTCTGGGAAACCTTTGCCTGATGATCCCTGACGTCATTGCTAGCTGCCACAACTGCTAGCTACAGAGGCCTTGAGCTGCTGCCCTTGAGTTCAAATTAGTTCCCCCAAAACATGCCTTTCACACTGTTAGCATTGACGTGGTAGATCCTCTTCCCCGCTCTTGTTCTGGGTGTTGATTTATTCTGGTTGCTGTCAATCACTTCAGCAAGTGGGTAGAGGCTTGCCCTACTAAGGACATCACAGCTAAGACAACCACTGCCTTCCTGTTGTAAGACGTTTTCTACTGCCATGGCTGTCCTCAAGTGTTGCTCTCAGATAATGGGACTAACTTTAATGCCAAGCTAGTAACCTCTGTTGTCAAAGCTTTGGGATCATACCAATCCTTCTCTGCCCCCTACAATCCTTCCACTAATGGTGCAGTTGAACGTGCTAACTTGACACTGGTCTCCATCATGAAGAAGCTCACCTACTCAGATGCTGCCAACTGGGACTTGTACTTACCTGCTGCCCTCTTTGTGTACCGCCTTAGCAAACATTGTGTCACTGGGTACTCCCCCTTTGCTATGCTTTATGGGCAAGAGGCTACTACCCCATCTCTCTTGGGGCCCCCTGCTTACCTCTGATAAGGCCATGAATCCTGACAACCAAATTAAGGATTTAGTCAACCAAATAATTGATATTCAAGCCGCTGCCTACACTTCCGCATATAAGACTAAGATGCTTGAGCTCTCTCCCAATAATGATGGACGCTCCCCCTGCCTGAGTTCAATGTTGGTGACCATGTCCTGTACTACCAACACAGAGTAGGTGGTTGCGCACACAAGTTGGACTCTCTGTGGATTGGCCCTCTAGAAGTAACCTTTAAGCAAGGGTCCAAATACACTGTAAAGCTCCTGTCTAGTGGTTGTCCTTTTGCTAGAGTACACGCAAAGTTCCTTTGTAAATACCACCCCCCTAAGACCAATCTAGAGGAGGGCAATGTTGTGAATACCACTATTCACAGTAGTTTGATTTTGCCTTTGGTGGGCCATTTTGAGGACAAATCTCTCACTTTCGCTTTTGCTACTCAAAATGAATTGATAACCAATTCAGGAAGTACAATTGTTTGGTTTCCTGATCCCTGCGCAACTCACTTGCCCCACTAATGCTGATGGCAAGTGATCCTACTGTCCATGTACTGTTTTGTGATAAAGCTACACAGTATATATTTACTATAATTATATCCAATAAATGTTAAGTTCTATTCACATTTTTGTCTTTGTGTCTTCTGTACTTCCGTGCCTCTCTCTAGCCACAACTAGTAGAGATTATTCTTCCAGGGCCGCAAGGTAAACACATTTGCCTTCCCTGTCATCTAACCAAGGCTTAGTACAAATCCAATCCTAAGGTTAAGATTTCCTGTTGTGTGTCTGTGCCGCGCCTCAGAACACGACAATTCTTTTGTTTTTATCTGAATTATTTTTTTCTTAGCGCTATAGCTTTGAAAACTACTGTACAGGCCAAGGTGTTCTGTTGGGCTTTGACGTTATACCCAATTATCACCTCCTTTACTGAGTTCCAAGTATTAAACTTAGCACCTTATCTTGCTAGAATACTCTCCCAAGTGTTGGGTATTTACACTGACAGGTGTAGAGCCCTCCACCTATGGCAGTGTTGCTTGTGTCTACTTCCAGCTTGTAGCAACCCTTATTATTTGGGTATCATAAGACGGGTGCTTGACAAGGCATTGTTTTAGAGTATCAGGTTTTTTACACATTCCAGGATCCATATAAGCTTGTTTTTGCAAAGTATTTGGCAAGATTTTTATTGATGCAACAAGATGCCACAATATTTTATATACCTTTAAAGACAGGGTATTGTTCCTAGATTTAATCATACTTACTTCATAGAATTGGGTGTTTGCATGGCTTTTATAGCTTTCTGTTGTATTTGCAGTTATGGTGTGGTGGTTGTTTATTACGCTTAACTCAAATCACAACCCTATGATTATCAAAGACTAAGTTAAAATATTTTCTTCAACTTAGTGCTTATAATAATATGTAGTAGTTTTAAATATCAATCCTTTATTTAGTTATCAAGAAAGAGATTTATATAGATGTTTGGATATTAATAAGAGCTACTGAGCGCCAGGATCCTCTGCTTCACAGCCAGATCCTTCTT
The DNA here is from genome assembly GCA_014839935.2 of Entomophthora muscae. Classification (NCBI taxonomy): domain Eukaryota; kingdom Fungi; phylum Entomophthoromycota; class Entomophthoromycetes; order Entomophthorales; family Entomophthoraceae; genus Entomophthora; species Entomophthora muscae. The sequence goes on along the minus strand of QTSX02002317.1, from coordinate 39,002 downwards.
CAGGCTTTGCCCACTATTAACCTAATGATTGGATGATCATTAGTTAATATGGCTTGGAAGGACAACTTAGTTGATTGGTAGGAACACCTTTCATCCAGTGCAAGAGTTCTATTGCTCTCTCATTCACTGAGCTTAATGGATTAATGTCCGTTACAGTGAAGGCTAATTTAACCAATCACTTCACGGCACTTTCTATTTTTCAGGATCTGCTTCTATGCCATCATTGGAGACAATGTGGCCAAGGGGAAGAAGCTTCTTCTTGGACTGATATTTGGTATGTTTGATATATAGATTGTGTTTGGCAATTTAATGAGTGTCTTTTTCACATGTGTGAATTGTTCCTCTTTTTTATTTGAAAATATTATTTATTTTCTAGGTAACATATGATATTAAAGGACCTTTTAGGTTTGATTCATAATATCTTCAAATGTAGCTGATACATTTTTCATCCAGAAATTCATGAATTTTCACTTGAAGGAACTAAATGTGGGTTCTAAACAAAGTCATTGGGATGTGTTTTTATTTGACTCTGACTTGGTTATAGCCAGATTTGAGGCCAATCTTGGAAAAGGTCTGGGATCCTGAATGGTGTGCAAACAGATTTGGATTACAGGTAGCAGGCAACAGGTTAGAACTGTATGTGGATTAAGAGCCCTGTGGTTAATGAATAGGTGTAAGCTTCTATCCTACTATTTAATAAAGAAAACTACTGACCCTAGGGCGACTCAGATGGAAATATAAAGCCCTTAGAAAAATTAGTGCCAACTTATCCCTTTAAGAGATTAGGTTTTCATGGGAGAAAGTCTTTAAAGAGATGTGTGTTGGATCCAAGAGATTGATGCTCAACTTAAAATTACCATTTTCTTCTTAAAAATTATCATTCCATGTATCTCATTGCAAAATTTTAATGGGGGTTTGCTCTAATTAATCCACCTTAGCAAATAACTCATTTTTTATTCTCTCTTCATTTTTTATATTCTTCACACTTTTATATTCTTGTAGTTGCAGTCCTTAATACTCTATTTTCATTGCTAATTCACTATTTTTAAACAATTCAATCAACCCCATAGAGAGGCTGTGGATGTCTCACACAAAGGCACAACTGTCTTGGGCAGATGTTATCTCCTTGGAAAAGTGATCATCAAATAACATCAGATACACCTCCTTAACCTCTTTCAAGGTCTCATATGGGTAGTTATTTACTATCTTCAGATCTACCTGAGAATAACCAGTCTTCTCTCAGAAATATTTTTCCTTGAGACTATTCCTTCCCCCTTAGTGACCCTTAATTTCACCTTGCTCTGTTTAAAAGAAGGCAGGTAAAGATTAGAAACCAATAGCTTAGGAAGGAGGGATGATCATTGTAAATCTTTATTTATTATGCCAAGCTTCCATTTTATAAACTTTGGGGGTATGACTGTCTGAAGCCCTCTCAAAAGATGGACCCTTTGGGAGCTTGATTGGTAGATTTATATGATCATTATCAACAAATTCCAATCTTACTTTGATGGTGTCAAGTATATACTTATGGGAAGCATAATAAACAAAATAAAGGGGAAAGTAAGAAGGAAAGGATACTTTATTTGATATTAAGATAGATGATTATATGGTATCATGGAAAGCCACATAATGTCCATGCACAACATGTTGTCATGGGGCTTGTCTGGATAATGTTCCATTTGGGATTTCAAATGGCTGACCCGGTATAAGATTAATGTTTGATAAGAGTGTCACCAATTATTCATTGATTGGGGGATTTCTTGGGGAATTGTTTTCCTGAGAGGGAGTAGTTGTACCTGGTTTGACAATGAGAAGTTCTCATTCTTGAACTTTCAAGAACACACCTGGATATCATCCTGAATCACCTAATTCATTACATGGAAATGTAACTATTATAGCTTAAAGTACCACTAGTTTTCTCTGCTATAATAGCCTAATATTAATTTATAATCTGAGCTTTTCATTTATTCCTACTGGGAACCAGCTGATCAATCTGGTAGATACTATTATCAATCATTTATACATTCAAGAATTTTTGGACCTATGATGAACAATATGATGGTCATATTTAGGGGTTTAATTAGATTAAACTTAGCCTAAGCCATAAAACAATCAAGCAAAATTTGATCCCTGTGATCAACTTCATGTTAAGCATACCAATAGGTACTAATTAACCTTCCCAGTCAGTTAAAAAATTTGTTTGGGATATCTAGTCTCTTAGTATGATTTGATTGTATTTTTATCTCCTGTCAGGAATCCAGGCATAGGTAGAGGCATTAGGTGACTCAAGACGGGGTCCAGCCGGCCCTGTGGGTAATGCCCACCATAGGATGGGTGCTAGCTTGATAATATAGGATACATATTTCCCAAGCAAAGACCAGGGCCCTGATTTAGGGACCATGGAATCCACCAATCCTGTCAAAGTAATTTAGAGTACTCCAAATAGTTGAGTGGACATGGTCTCAGAGGCAGTGGGGGGGGGGTTTCATTGGGCAGTTGGGTCACAGGGTTAAGGGCAGAGTCATGGGGACAAAGTATGTCAGCAGATAATTGTACTTGTCTTTGAACAATAAGGGCGGCACCTTGTACCACTTTCCTTTGTGTCCTATCTGTTTGGTCTCTCTAGTTCTTTCCAAGAAATCAGCAATGAGGATGGTCTCCAAGCTGTACTATAAGTAGGCAGGGTTAGGTGGGTATTCAATAAAATGCACAGGTCTAAAGGGGGATCCAGGGGGATAGTATAGTGCCTGAGGTGGGTTGGCAGGTTGGTCTCTGGAGGGGGCGGTTGTCTGATTGTCTACTTGGCTGTAGTGGAGATGAAATATCACTAAGACTAGATAAGGTAGGATTTATTTGAATCAAAGGTTCATAAAACTTTATTATCAAAAATTACAATGGGGGCATCCCCATACTGTCAGGGTTCTTATACCAGGTGGTTTTACTTCTTTTTCTCTTTGCAGACTTCAGGCCCGGGGACAGTTCACTGGCAGAACATGAACCTTGGCTTCTGGTTTTGCAGGTGGCAGATCCTAGTTGTGCTTGCTCTGATGAACAGAAGTGGTGAGGCTTTGTTCTGCTGCTACTGTTCACTACATCACCTTAGCAGTCAAATTGTATTACCCATCCCAGACTGGAGACTGGCATTAGCTGGTGATTATTGGCTGGACTGACAGGAGGCCTTGTTGTAACCTCCTTTAGGCAAGCTACAACTTCTGAATAGGTCTGGGTCTTTGGTGGCACAAGGTCAACAGCATTCTGATGTCCATTTGGGGAATCATCCTTAATAGTCTGGCAGGTCTTGGAGTAATTCAACAACTCAGGTCTGCAACTTAGCAAGTTGGCAGGTTCCTGTCCACCCTGGATGACTCAATTAGCCTTTGGAGGGTTAGGATTTGATTCCTGGGTTTCCAATGTTGATATTGAACTTTCAGCCTTGACACTTGGCAGGCTGACAGGTTCCAGTTTCTTCTGGTTGGGGCAAGGCATCTTTAGCAGGCCAGGATTTGGCCCAACTGGAAGTCTGGCTGGCTCCTGTCTACCCTGGTCAACACAAGGCTTTCTCTGAGGCCCGGTGTTCAATTCCTGTGTTTTCAATACAAGTATTGAAATTTCATTCATGACACAACCCCCCAATTGATGAAGCCTAATTTATTTCTAGGGAAATTCTTGATTAATATTGTAGATCTTACTAGCCTTGACTTTCCCTGCCATAAAATACTTTCATTCATACTCAAAATTATTGGGACATTTAATTCATATTTAGGAGATTTAAAAAAACTAAATCCAATCTTTATCTAGCTGCCAATAAACTAGCTACAATGTAGTCACATCCATTTCCCAAATATCATATAATATTTTGACAGGAATGATTTTTTTGGACTTTTTTACTATGAACACTAAGACTTGCCAGTATGATGGTTGGTTTGGCAAGTGTTTTCAGAGCCCTGGGATATACTATTAAGCATTTAGTACTGGTAATCATTTTGCTTAAATCCATTTAAAACACCTGTATTCTTATTTTCCCCTGCATCAGATCTTAGGAGAGGCAATATCAAGAGTTTGCCTAGTTCAGGTGTTTTGATCACGATGCTGAAAATTTCTATTGGATTAAATGGGTTGAGTATCCCTGAAGTTGTTGTGCCCTGTGGCTGCACAAATTAAACCCAACTTGATAATGATCCTTATTTTGAGTTTTTCTAAATCCTGTTTATCATCTATCATGGTTTCCTTTTCTGTAAATAAATTGATCCAGATATATCTTATACTTGGATGGGTTTGATTGCCAACTATATTACTATATATTGTGTTGGTATTTCCAAGTAAGAATTCTGATTTATTTAAAATTTATCATTTCTATTTTCATTTGAAAAAGATAAAGAGTCTTTTCTATCTTCTTTTGCCGCTTCAAAAAAATCTCAAGGTAACTGCCCCTGGCTGTTTTTTAAAGACTATAGTTGATATCTTTCTGCAACATTCCTTCTATGAGCAGTGTTGTTCCCCCTCTCCTGTGAAGGCAACGCCAACTCAATATTGTGTAAATGGGAAGCTATAACTTAATATGCTCTAAAGATAATTTTCTATTAACCCTTGTATATTATTCCCCTTGTTAGAGAGAAAAGATCTGATCTTTTTCTCCTGATATCTAGATCAAGAAATTGGCTTATAAGATTATTGACCTGCAAGCGTAAGCCTAAAACTAAGTTTCAAAGTTTCCCAGGCTTAATTATTTAATAATTATCAGTGCACCCCCTCCTAAGTTCAAATTGGTATCTGGTTCAATAATACTGAATTTTAGTAGAAGTTGTAATAATAACTTGCTCTTTATAGACTCCTCTTGAAGTTGCTTTCAAGCAAGGCTCTGGAGATATTGTGATAATCCTCAGCACTGATTGGCATTTTACCAAAGTATATTAAAAGTTTATGTAAGTCTATTGGACATATATGAAGACATTGAGATAGATGGTCTTGTAAAACAAATGATCAAGTAAGTTTATTATTACAACTGATAAACAGTCATCTCATTTGATCATTCTATCATCAAGTTTTTATCCATCCAGCCGAGTAGCTTTTGCTATTCAACTCTAAATTAAGACTGGTCCTTAATTAATAACAATCCTGTTTAATTTTCCCCTTACTACAGTATCTAACTCTCTATGCTATGATGATCTATCTGGATTAAATTCAATTTTGATCACATACCACCAAAAATGTTATCCATAGTGAATGCATCCTCAAAAGCGGTTAAGCTACTTTACATATTCTCTTTTATTTTTGTCTCTGAGGAAATCCAAAGAGAACTTTAATATTCTTTCAATTGAGAGCTCAAGATATCTACCATAGTTGCCTCCTGTTAATTACTTTCAACATGCTACACTATCATCTTTCCTCCGCCGCAGGCAATCTAGAATACCATATCTTATTCTCATAATTCAGAAACATTTTCTTTCTGAAACTATAGCAGCTTTATTTCATGCCGTTTTGGTTAAATATAGTTTAATTTGCTATCGGGATGTTGGTTTGATTATCGTTATTCATAGAATGGAGAAGCTTGCATGTGTACTAGATTTTTGGGGGAAGTTGGCTGTTCTGATGTGCTTGTATTGTGAAGCGAGAGTACTTCCTGAAGGATCGGTTTATTAATATGAAAATTATGGTTACAATTTCTCATTATTGGAGGTATCCAAATGAAATACACCAGGTTGGAACGGTACGAGCTATGGGGTAGATCGAACTTTAGAGTGAACTTTCGATTTCGATCATTTTGGCGACAAGTCTATACAACCAAGTGAACCCTTGTTGTACTAGGGCTTGGCAGGCGGTGGCCAGGATCGGATTGTAACCCAATTTAAGCTCAAGAAGCGAAACTAGTGTGTAATTTTAAGACTTGATTCAAAGTTGGTCATCCGTAGCAACGTCATTGTTTGCAATATTTAATAAATGATTATCTAAAATGCTATGAGATTTAAAACAGTATTAAGTTTTACCTGTTATTGGGGGGCTTAAACATATCTTGTGATTTCATATGGTTTATAAAGAGATCGATTGGGAACGATTCTTGGGTGATAACACTTGGCCAAGCAAAGTTTAGGTGATGGAATAAACAAATTACGATATGGTTGGAACAAGTGATGCTGTGGGATTGATCGCAAATGGGGGTTTGGGGCCGCTTCTTCGATTTGGCGTAAGACTACTAGGAAATTACCAAACTAAGCTGAGTTTACAATGGTATAAATATCGGTGATGAGGAAAAGATCAGACAATGTCGCTGTCTGGTAGAATACATACGCCAGCCAGCCTACGGGACGCCGCTCCCTCACCAACCAACATCGCGTCATGGAAAGCGTGCTCCCAGATAAGCTGGTAGCCCAGATCCGCACCACCCACTTTGACGAGATCCTTGATGGCGGATTTACCGCTCTCAAGTTTTTTGCTGGACACAAGAGATCTGTCGCCACAATTAAACTAACCCTAACTCCTTCCAACGACAGCACATGCTCAAGGAGAGACTCTACAATCTGGTTTTAATTTCTTAAGCCACATTTAATATCAATCCTATCACTGATCTCTAAATAGTATGTATAAAAATATTCTTTATAGATGATTACATCCAAAGTATCATCATGCACTACTGCATTTTACCATCTTCAATGATACGAGTGGTTCTCCCAAATAGGATTCACCGAGAAAGAATTTAGGCAGTTTTAACTGGGTTTTTACGAATGTTAAGTAAAACAAAAATCATGTACGTGTTGCAACATCTACGATTACTCATTCTCAGGGAATTAATTCCCTGAGTGACTCGCTGAATGATTCCCCAACTAATCATTAAGTTGAGTGACACTGTTATCATTCGGCCATCTATTATGGGGATTGAACATTTTAAACCCTAAGTGGAACACAATTTGGACAAGCCTCGTGACTTAAGAGGAATAATCACTTGGATAAGCCCCATGACTACCATGATGTACATGGACAGTATGTGGCTTCTCATGATACTACATAATACCCTATATTTATATCCAATAAAGTATCATTCTCTTCTTAATTTCCCCCTTTATCTTGTTATAATACTTCCTAGAAGTATATACTCGATAGTGGTAGCACAGGTAAGTTATCCACACCTATGCAAATTAAAGGAAAAATTCCTTCCAAGAAAAGAATCCAGTAGATGGCACTCTCCACAGGCTAGAGAGACTACAAAGAAGGACAGGACGTCCCTACAGGTTTTGTTGTCTTCACCAACATCCTCATCCCTGCCAAACAGTATAATCTCCTCAATACTTGTGGAATCCTGAACACACCTCCAACCCCAATCCCACAGACAACTGAAATACCAATATCGTATTCCAGCGCCTACACTCAGCAGAGATTGGAACGTTTGCAGGATTACATTGAGAGAACTCCAACTTCTGGATCCAAAGCACCCAAAACAAGTTCACACAAGTGGGCTATTCCTGCAGACTCTCGGCCAGCGAGATTGCCCTACGTGTCATTGGGGCTGCCTCACGCTTTGTAAGTAAATGGTTCAACCAACACTGTAAGATCTGAAGTCTTGGGGTAGATTATTGTAAACTAAAGCCTTTAAACCAAGGATGTTTATATTTGTCAAGTATGAAAAGGTAAGCAAGGTTTGCAGTAATAACTGCACTACGGCTCCTAAGAGCTTATACAAAGCGAAATAAGGACCAAGGCAATTTATTAACCCTAAGAAAATAAAATAAAGACCATTCTTAATGACTGACAATTTGGTTGAAAAGTTGATTTCTAAGTCTGGGAAATGGTCTGCCCTAACAGGAGGATTGAAGCTATCAACAACTAAATTATGAGCACCACTATAAAAGTTGCCTAGCTGGTGAAGGATAAAATCAAAAGGAATCATGAAACTAAGAAGGAGCTAAGAATAAAGTTTGGAAAGGAAAACACAAGCCACAAAATCTAACAAGTACCTCTTTGGGGTGCAAGTCAAACAATCTCAGCTTAAGTTGAGATTGGATAAAACTCAGGCTTTTTATTTAAAATCTGAATTTTTGATGCAAGAGTAGGGAATATGTTTAACCAAGAGTGGTTAGAATTCTTAACTGGAAGCAGAAGACAAGCACATTTGGTCTGGACCTTATTAACTTGAAAAGGTTAAGTTATAAGTAAAGGGGAAAGACTGGGAAGCAGTTGATTGTTTTGCCAAGCCAAAGAAGGCGGAAGAGCGGTAAAAACCTGGTCCAAAGTGCTGGCGTAAGCAAACAAAAAGTGAAAGGTAATTAACTTTGGACTTAATAAAACTAACTAAGCGCATAGGTCTGTGGTTCAAGAATTGTCTCAGGAGTAAGGTAAGCTTTGAACGTTGAAACTAACTGTTAAAATAGATAAAATTGGCTGGTCAAGTGAGGGAAAGAAAGTGAAATGTTTGGACAATAAATTGATGTGATAGTAACCAAAATAGAGATAGAATAAAGTTGGTTTCCATGAAGAATCCTAGCAGCAAATGAAATGCAAAAGGAGAATCCTGACAAATACCCTTATCACATTGAAGACTGGAATATGTTCAAAGCTGCCTTTCTCAAAAAGTTTGCCATAAAAGACTCCAGCATGTAGATCATGACAGAACTTAGAACTTTCAAAATGACAGGAACAATTGTGGAACACATTGCAGCCTACAAAGATCTATGTGAATGAGCTCCCAACACCATTAACTTTGACAAAGCCAGACCACAATTGGACTTCTATAATGGCCTTCCCACACACATCAGATGTTAGTTTGACATCATTTGATGTACAAATCTCCAAGAATAATTCTTTGAAAACAAGCTGCCCAGAAATCTAATAATTGACATATAACCAACAATTAAAAACAAATCCCCACAAAAAAAGAAGTATAATTGCCCTAGCTAGAAGGCCAACCAAGCTAGCAACCCTAATACTAGGCAGGAACTATAGTACTCAGGAAATCCAGATGAGTACTGATACCAAGCCTGATTGGTAAAAGTTTGAGGAGTGCTTAGGCAAGCCACCCCCCTCTACATTACAAGTCTTGTATAGGGACCAGGATGTGGATTCAATCACTATGATCCAAGTATCCTTCAGCAATTCTAAACGTTTTCCCACCCAAACAGGAAATAAACTCCAGATTTATCCTTTTAGTTTTTGCATACACCAAGACACAGCATCATTTGACACTGGAGAAGATCAGTCCCTTGTTGAAAAGAGATTTTCTAACCTCATGAAGTTACCTACAACTAAAAGCACTGTAAAACCAGTAATAATGACAGATAACATAAGTGCCCCAGTTGCTAGAGAGGCTAAACCCTTCTTGGATCAAGTGAAGAATTTTTAAACCACCCTTGGTGGACCTATCATTTCAATACCTAAGTACAAATTAGTACTAGGGCTGGATCCAATGAAGAAGAAAAATCCCCAGGTTGAGTGGAAAGCTACACTCTCACTGTGCTGCAGGGTAAATAATACCACCATTATACCCTACACACCTTGACACCCTCACAAAATAGAACTTTTTTTGCAAAATTTATGAAAACAGGGAAAGAAAAGAACACAGTAAAGATTGGCCAAAACGCCTATACATACAAAATCATCCATTTTTAAAATGTGGACTTCCTACATGAACAGGACCCTATTGCCAGCAATTTTTCCAAGAGTTCCCTTCTGTCTTCCAGGAGGAGCTGCCCGGATTACCACCTGCAAAGGGGATTTAAGACAAAATCCATCCCAAATAAATCATCCCTAAAGCTCAGCCCATCTATTGTATAACACCACAGAAAAATGAAACTAAAGAAGTACCTAAATGGAGGGCAAGATAAGGGACTCACAAGATCATCTAAATCTCTCTTTAGTGCAGCTTTCTTCTTTGTAGCCAAGAAAGATGGGGGACTATGCCTTGTTACTGAAAAAAAGCACTTAAGGAAGTTACACTTTAGACTATGTATCCCCTGCCTCTTATTTATGACATATTCAATTCCTTAGGGGAAAAATAATTCATCAAGATTGATAGGACTTCAGGTTACCATTAAATCTGAGTCAAACCCAAGGGTATCCCAAAAACAGTATTCAGAACCAAATATGGGCCATTTGAAGGTGAAATTCTCAAATATGGCATGACAATTGCCCCAGTACCTTTTTGAAGTTAATGGATGAAGTGTTAAATGAACATATTGGAAAATACTTCAAAGTTTACCAGGATGGCAAAATCATCTACAGCCCCAGCAAAGAACAGCACTGAAAAGATGTTCACATGGTACTCCTCACCTTAAGGACAATAAACTAGTACCCCAGCCATCCAAATGAAAGTTAATTTCTAACAAATAACCCCTCTTAGGCAGTATTATTATCAAGGAATGAGTAAAAACAGACTCTGAAAAGGTAAGGGTCATAACTGACATGATGTTGCCACAAAACAAGAGTGAACTCTGTACCTTATTGGGAATCTTCATGTATGTCAGAAGGTTTATCCCAGAATGGGGAGCTCTGAATGTCCCACTATCTTCAATCACTGGCAAGACAGCAAAAAATTTCTGGAAATCATTACAAGAACAAAACTTCCCCCAACTAAAAGAATTAATGATCACAGCACCAACATTACAGTACCTCAGCCAAGAAGGGATCTATAAACTGGAAAAAGCTACCTCCAACTATGAAATTTATGGAGTGCTCAGAATAAAGAGAACAGACAAGGATTCTCTCATTGTTGCATGTGAGTCAAGAAAAATATCTGACGGTGAACAAAGATACCCAACCATGATAAAGATTTGATAGTGATTCCCAAATGTCTAATGAAATGATGCTTCTATCTGAAAGGAGCATAAATATACAAAGTGCTAACCAACCATAAGTCATTATTTTTTAAAACACAACAGAACCTTTCAATAAGACAAGTTGAGAGGTTAAACCTTATCTAAAAGTACCTTTCAGGAACCCATCCGCTCAGAAACATACCACCCAAAAGGTGTATGGCCGCGGATGGATTCAACCCTGTGACTAGAGAACCAATGGGGACGGAGACCATTCCCATATAGAATAATTCTCCAACAAGGCAATATCAACCCAGAAGAGGATTGAATCTTCCTAAAAGGAAGTAAGCCCTGAGATAACTGAGAAGAAAAGCCAAAGCCAAGGGATGGAATAAGGAAGGAGCAGGCTGACTGGCCCCCATGACCTGCAGTTTCTCTTTAATGGGGGATTCTGTGACAATGGAGTGGTGGTGTACCATACGCCTGGTATCACTTGGCGCCATGACTTGTCAAGGTAATTAGGAGAAGATGAACCAGAATTGGCTCTGGTTCCAAGGAATACACTTTCAGTAAAGGACTGGACAAGAAGCACCCAAACCAACCATTTATACCCAAATGGTCCCCATTGGGAAGACTTGGGTAGTATCATGGTGTTGGATTTCAAGACTGGAGATCAAGCAAGAATGAATCAATTGGTGTAAAGGGAATTGACTTATTAACTGAACAATTAATAATCCTGACAGGACAGAGCCTTATATAGGCATCAGGTGCATACAATTTGCAGTTGGGGAATGGAGAGCAATTTGGGGGGATTTAAAGGGGAAAACCTGGCATAGAAACCTTTCTAAATCAATAAGAAAAAGGTAAAAGAAAATATTCTTTTGCCAAGCCCCCAAGTAAGATTCCCAAACAACTAGGAGCTATTTACCCCAGCTGTCTGAGATCCCAGCTTGAGGGCTTCTGGTGGTTAGGAAACTGCCAGAAGGAGAGGCTCTGTTGTCTGGATTATCCAGAACAACTACGGAGCCCCGTTGATACTTAACAGCATCAAAATTTGAATCAAGAGCAAATTCAAAAGCTCCTAGACCGGTTATAACATCTGATTGGCTGCAGAAGCCATCTTGCATGGCAGCAAAGGTAAATTTGAATTCAAAATACTAACTTTTTTTAGGTGATCACCCAGTGAGCAAGAGGACCTGGGTTTGATCCCTGTATTGGGACAAAGGATGGCCTCTGGGTTTGAATCAAGACCATTTAAAGGTAATTTGGGGCTGATACTACCTACTAATAAACCATTTCCAGGTCCTGGAGAAAAGTCCAATTTAGGAGAAGAGTTCCCAGACCCTGGAACTATTGGAATTTCCTTGATATTGTCAGGAAAAACAGACAAGGCATTCATGACACTACCCTCACCTAGGGAAAGCTCCCCCTGGGAATGAAACCTGGTCAGGACCTGTTCACAATTGGCAAAGTTCTCCGCTGGTTCCCAGGAATTTGACTCCTCTCCATAGTTCTGCCATTTGACCAAGTATTATACTTTATCCTTGACTAGGAAATGTGCAATGATGTCCTCCACCTCCCATTCAAAGGTGTTTGAGACAATCTGAGGGTTGGGGTTTTGCCCTGACAAGGACTCAGGGTTGCCCTCAAAGGGAGTAAGTAGATCCACATGGAATACATCATGTACACTGGAACCAGCTGGTAGCTCAAGTCAATAGTTCAGACTGGAGAGGCGTTCCAGGACTCTTAGTGGACCAATCTTCTTGGGACCCACTTTTTTGCTTGGAATATTCAACTTCAGGTTATGGGCATTGAGATAGACATAAGACCCAACAGGATATTCCTTTGCCGGTGAACGGTGACGGTCAGCATATTTCTTGTATTCAGAACTGGCCTTGGTGAGGAACTCAATAAGATTGGAGTGCACTTCCTTCATCCTGTTGGCTATTTCATCAGCTTGAGGTAAGCTGATTCTTTGAGATTGGAGGGGAAGGACTCCAAGTCAAACCCAAAGTTGGCAAAGAAGGGAGACATACCAATTGAGCTATGATGTGCAGTGTTATAACATAACTGGGCTAGGTGGCAATAGTGAACCCAATTGTCCTGTTGTGAATTTATGTATTGCTGCAAGTATTCCTCCAGTACTTGATTCACGCGCTTGGTTTGGCCATCTGTTTGGGGGTGAAAATAAGTTGATAAGTTCACCACCACCCCCATCTGGTCCATTAGAGCCTTCCAGAAATGGGAGGTGAATTGGACACCTTGATCTGAGACAATGTTCTTAGGGAGCCCATGATCACTGACCACCTTGCGGAAGAACATGCTTGCTACTTCCTTTGAAGTGCATGAAGAAAAGGGAATGAAAATGGCATATTTGGTCATGCAGTCTACCACAACCATGATTGTGGGGTTCCTGGTCACCAGTCCCCATAGTGTGTCCTGGGTTGTAGCCAGGGACCGGCTTGGAGGAGCCGTCATTCTCCAACAGGGGGGAAGGATTGGTGAGAAGCTTATACTTGGCTTGCATAAGGGCAAACTCCTCAAGTACCTTTCCAATTACCAAGCAAGTGTCTCCCTCATATACCTGGACTTCAGCAGGCGCCAGCCCGCCTGTAGGCCAATACCAATCCTGGAGTAGCCTTGCAAACTCTTCTCCAATGAACTCTCTTCCTCTATTTGACATTTCCAAATGCCTGGTCACCTTCTCCCACTCCTCCTGGGCAGATTTACTAGAGGCAAACTTCCTGCACCCTAGGCGGTATGATTCCTCATCCCCTGGGCTAGGGTAGAAAATATGGGGCAATTGACTCATGAGACTTATATACTCTTTTTACACGGGAAAATCAGATAGGGGTCGTATAAGTGTCTTTATTCTCTGTCAGAAGGAAGATCCCCTTAGAAACCTTCTGAGATATCACCTTTGGGTAGGAAATAAGAAAGGGTTTGTGCCAAAACTTGGAGTCCTTTAACAATATCTTGGACTCCTTGTACTTGGTCTTTGACTCCTGCTCCTTTTTTTGGGCTCCCTGGCTTTGGTCTTGGGCTACGGCACCTTGGTCGTGGGCTCTGTTGTCTTAATCTTAAGCTCCTGTGGTCTGACTTCACTCTGGCTTCCTATCCTTGGTCTCCTGATCCTTCTGTAGCTTTGGTGGCCTTTGTAATCCACTTGATCCAGTCCCTGAAGAGTCTCAGATAGCTCTCCCTTTTATAGCTCCCTGTTTCAGACCAAAATCCTCTCTTAGAACTCTGGTTCTTCAAAGCTTAAAGTATCCTGTTTTTCTTCTTCTATAATATATTAAACTTTCAAAATTACTTCAGCCAATGAAAGCCCTGAATTTTCTGCTTCTGCTCCCCATTTTTTAGGCTTTAACTCTCAAGTTAAAGCCCTTAAAAACCTGATCAAGTAAGCTCTGGGTTGCAGCCAATCAAACGCCTTGCTTCAACAGTTTTGCCAAAACAGTTCATCTGGATGACCTGTTCCTGACCATGGTTCAAACTCCAAGCTGCCCTGCTCCGGGTAAACCACTGCTCTGCGTTTCAAACGGTTTTGCCGTAATTCCCGTCACGTTTCCCTAGCAAATCTCGAGCGCTTCCACATATGTTTTACTTAGGCAATTTTTGATCCTTTGATGTTTCAACGTTTCTCTGCGTTTCTCCGTGTTTCCGTCAACGTTTCACATCTTTGAACCTGCCTGCTGCTTGTCCTTTTGCTCCCCTAGTTGTTCTTGGCAAAATTTGCTCTTTCGCTTTCACAGTTTCTCTGTTCTTCTTCCAACTTCTTTCTGGTCCTTTTTCCCTCTCATCTTTTCCCTAAAAATAACTTATAGTTCCAAAAAACTATAGGTTATTTTTCTCCTCTTTCTTTTTCTTTATATAACTTTTAATCCTTTTTTAATCATAATCAGGCAGTATTCAATCACTCTTTAACTGCTTCTTTATACCCAAACTTCTTCTCAAAAGTCACTAAACCAGCTCTTCCAGCCTCTGTATTCAGTCCAGCTAGGTCATCCTCTCAACTCTTCAGTTCTTCAGCACCAACTTCTGGTCCTTTGGCCATCCTACCCCATGATCTTCTAGTTCTTCATCCTGTCTTCTTGTCTTTCTGCTTATCCTTCACCAGTTCCACACTAGGAACTTCATTTGTTCCCTTAACACACTGAACCATATTGGTCCATTCCATTCAATATGAATTAACAGTTCATCAACTAGCCTTCACTGTGATCAAACAGTCCCTCTTGCTAGTTTTCTCTGCTAATTCCATGAACCACCTCGGTTCTTTATCTCAGCCCTCATTATCAGAATTCATAGACCCAGGCATGAGTCTACGTTGAACTGGCGTTTGACTGGGCCCTTGCAAGCGGCAATCCACTTAGGCCATTCAACCATAAATCTATGTTTATGCATTGTCTTTACTCACCCAGGTGATGAAGTCTGGGCTTTCAGTTGAAGAGTAATCAGCTCTACTTCCCAGAGGCCTGATCACACCAAGTTCTGCAGCTTGCTTCCCCAAGCAAGCCACCCTGGTGACACCTCTGAGCATGCCTATACCCTCCAATGCTCACTTTGGGTTTTCCCAACGCTCCCATGGGGGCATAAACGAGGACACCCTGCCAGTCTGTTAGGCAGGGTGCTTGCTCACAGACCTCCTGTAAGCATATTAGGGTACGTTGAGCCCTCAGAGCTCTTCCCCTCCCTGGCAGCCTGTGTTACCTGCCAGGGGTCCAAACTTACACTCCCCCACAGACAGACAAAGTTCCCTGCTGGCTATTTCAGTCTCCACCCTGCTAGGTGAAGTACTATAGCCCAAAGCAGCCAACATCTTCTGCTGGGTGGAGGCAACAACTGCCTCTGATAGTCCTTTGTTACCTACCAGCCAGGCCTTACTTACCCTAGTAGACCATGTTACCTACTAGGCTCCCCTTACTTACCCTAGTAGACCATGTTACCTACTAGGCTTACCTCACTTACCCCTAACCACACACTGTCATTTCTTAGCATATTGTCTTTATTTGAAGCCAAATTCACCCTCACCTGCAAACCGCACACATGTGGATCACCACAATGATGCCGGTGTTCTCTTCACTAATAGGTAAGTCCACTATGAAGTCCATTGATATGGAAGACCATGGGCAAGAAGGTATTGGTAAAGGGCGGAGGAGTCCCTGGGGCTTAGAGTTGGAAGGTTTGTTTCTCCCACAACTGAGACAGTTGGAATTGCACCTCTTGATGTCCTTCTTCATTCCAGGCCATCAGTATTGACACACAAGATGCTTCAAAGTTTTGAGCAACCCATCATGTCCAGACAAGGGACCCTCATGCATGTGTAGTATTGCCTTGGTTTGAAGTCCCCTTTGGGGACCACCAAGGCACCTTTGACATATGTTATCCCCTGGTTATTGATTGTGTTGGTCTTTGGCAAACTTCTTAGCATTCCCTCAAGCTCTATTTAGAATTGGGAGTGCATCTGTGCTTCCATGATCTCCTGGTCCAAGGAAGTATGTACCAAAATCTCAATGATTCTGGAAAGGAATTGAGAAGCCGTCAGCACTGATTGGTTATTGTGGTCATGGTTTGGATTAATGTTGTCCTTCAGGTCTGTATGTCAGCTAATAGCATCTGGAACTACGTTCATTTTGCCAGGAGTGTATTCAATTGTGAAGTCAAAATCCAGGAGGTCAATTGCCCATCTGGCAAGGCGGGGTGCTATCTTCCTTTTCTCTGTAAAGTAGAGGAGGTTCTTATGATCTGTCCTGATGATAGAGAACTTACTTCCCTCCAGATAACATTGCCAGTGTTTAAGTGAGTTTATTATCATGTACAACTCCTTCTCATATACATGATAGTTTCTCTCCCAATCCAAGAGCTTATAGGAGTAGAAAGCCACAGGGTGGCTTTCACCATCCTCCCCAATCTGGATTAGTACCGCTTCCAAGGCATAATCTGAAGCGTCTGTCTCCTAAAGAAATTGGTGTTCTGGGTCGGGGCAAAGGAGTACTGGGGCAGAAGTGAAAGACTGTTTCAAGCAATCAAAGGATTTCTGAGCAGAATTGGACCAATCAAACGGCACCTTGCTAGAGGTAAGAGCAGTGAGAGGTAGAGCAGTGGCTGAAAAATTCTTGATGAATTTCCTACCAAAGTTGGCTAGACCAAGGAAACCTCTGAGCTTAGTGCAAGACGTGAGGACAGGCAAGTTCAGGATAGCTTCCACCTTGGAAGGGGCAATTGTAAAGCCTCCTGGTTTGATGAAGTACCCCAAGTACTCAACTTCTGTTGCAAAGAATTTGCACTTAGATAGTTTGCAAAAAAAGGTTGACCCTGGTAAGAGCGTCCATCACTTCCTTCAAGTGTTCAACATGAGTTTCCTTGTCAGGCAAGTAAATGAGAATGTTGTCAAGATATATCACCACACTAGTATCAAGAAATGGAAAAAGCACCTCATTCATGAGTCCTTGGAAAGCTGCCAGGGCGTTGCTGAGACCAAAGGGCATGACCAAGTATTCATACAGGCCAAAGGGTGTTCTAATGACGGGTTTCCACTCATCCCCTCAGAAATACGGATCTGGTTATAGGCGTTTTGCAAGTCTAGTTTGGAGAAGATTCACGCCCCTGTAAGCTTGTCTGTGAGGGTTTCTGCAGCGGGAAGAGGGTTGCAATTCTTGATGGTGATTGAGTTAAGTTTAGTGTAGTCAACCACGGGGCAAAGGGTGACATTGGGCTTTTTAACAAAGAAGATGGGAGAGGAGCAAGAAGAGTTTGATCTACGGATGAACCCTTTGCAAAGGTTTTTGTCAAGATACTCCTTGAGTGCAATTCCCTGGGTCCTGTTGGTGGGGTACAATTTTCCCCAAGTTGGTGTGCTACCAGGGATGAGATCAATTCTTAAGTCAGAAGCTTGGTGGGCAGGGAGCTCATTGCAACTTGCTTCACTGAAAAGACCCTTGTACTCCTTTAGACTCTCAGGCAGAGAACCCTTGGTGTGCAGGAGGGTCAAGATTCCACAGAGGTATGAGTCAGAGAAGGAAGTGTCCAAGTTGATGGGTACCAAAAAAGACTTCCCATGGTTGGAAAAATCTACATGATGGGAATCCCAATTGATGTTCATACAAGCTTGCTTGCACCAAGAGTAGCCCAGAATCACTGGGCATGCCAGACCTGGAATAGCCGAGAATTCAAGATGAAATTCAGCGTTCACAATATTGGTTTGGAGAGGTAGCGCCAATTTTTGAACTGTTATCTGAGTTTTGTTGGCCAATAACACAGAAGATGGGGTAACTCCTGATATCCCTAGAGGATTTAGCAGGGAGTTTTCAATGAAGTTTCTCATAGCTCCTGTATCTGAAAGGGCCAGTGTTGAATGTTTCCCATGAATTGAGGTGATTATCACGGGAAAGATGGTGTAAGACTTAATGGTGGCTTTATTGGGATCAGAGGCAGCAAGTACTGCAGAAGGATGTTGCTGGACACAGTTCAAGGAAAAGCAGTCCTTGGATTGATGCCCCTTCTTCCCACAGTAGAGACAGCATCCTTTGTCCACGCATTGTTTACGCTTGGCCTCAGATAGCTGGTATTCACCTCCCTCCTTGGGGACCAACCCTGCTGGCAGAGTATTGGTCCCAAGGATCTTCTGGGAGATAGTGGGTTTGAAAGGATTGGGTTTCCAGTCTGGGAATTGTTTAACTTGGGGGGCCCAACAAAGGATTTCTTGGGTAAGCTTACTTTAAGTATTGGGTAAGATGTGATGAGCCAAAAAGGCCTTCATGTCCGTAGACAGGCATTTCTGCAACATATAACAGCTTTCTTTGTTGTCCATGACAATGGTAGCTTGAGGCGGGTGAACTCCTCAAGGAACTCACTTGTGGCCATCTTGTCCTGATAAAGGCTAGAGATCTGGTCACAAAGTTCCTCTTTAGACAAGGCTGGCAAAATTACGGAGAGAAGGGAATCACAAAAGGCAGGGTAATTGTGAAGAAGCTTTTCTTCTTTCAGGGTAGACTTGGCATACCATTTTCAGGCCTTACCTTGTAGCTGCTTGGCTACATGATGTACCTTTTGAGCGTCAGTGCAGAATTTGTTTGGGGAAGTGTCAAATAGGGATTGGGAAAAGGCCAAAAGCATTAGGATTTTTTTTAGATTCTACATCCTCTGACTGGATAGAGGAGATGTTGTTCAAGACCACAGTCTGAACCTGGTTTTGGAGAGGCTTGGGATCTAACTGTTTAGACTGTGATTGGTGGTAGGATCTAGCATTAAGGACCGTGGTGACACAGACCAAGATGTGAGAAAAGACCAAGGCCAGAGTTTTGACTAACCCTAGCTGGAATTCCATTTCCAGAGACTTGGTTTGTTTGAGGTCCCAAAAGGGCCTCAAAAATGGGTTTGGTTAAACTTTCAGGAACCCATTTGCTTGGAAATATACCACCTAAAAGGTGTATGGCTGCGAATGTATTCAATCCTGTGACTAGAGAACCAATGGGGATGGAGACCATTCCCATATGGAATAATTCTCCAAGAAGGTGATATTAACCCAGAAGAGAATTGAATCTTCCTAAAAGGAAGTAAGCCCCAAGATAACTGAGAAGGAAATCTGAAGCCAAGGGATGGAATAAGGAAGGAGCAGGCTGACTGGCCCCCATGACCCCAGTTTCTCTTTAATAGGGGGATTCTGTGACAATGGAGTGGCAGTGTAACATACGCCTGGTATCACTCGGCGCCATGACTTTTCAAGGTAATTAGGAGGAGATGAACCAGAATTGGCTCTGGTTCCAAGGGATATACTTGCAGTAAAGGACTGGATAAGGAGCAACCAAACCAACCAAATATACGCAAATGGTCCACATTGGGAAGACTTGGGTAGTATCATGGTGTTGGATTTAAAGACTGGAGAGCAAGCAAGAATGAATCAATTGGTGTAAAGGGAATTGACTTATTAACTGAACAATTAATAATCTTGACAGGATGGAGCCTTATATAGGCATCAGATGCATATAATTTGCAGTTGGGAAAACCACCAGAAGGAGAGGCTTTGTTGTCTGGATTATCTAGAACAACTACGGAGCCCCGTTGATACTTAACAGCATCAAAATTTGAATCAAGAGCAAATTTGTAAGCTCCTAGGACGGTTGTAACATCTGATTGGCTGCAGAAGCCATCTTGCATGGCGGCAAAGGTAAATTTGAATTCAAAATACTAACTTTTTTTAGGTGATCACCCAGTGAGCAAGAGGACCTGGGTTTGATCCCCGTATTGGGACAAAGGATGGCCTCCAGGTTTGAATCAAGACTATTTAAAGGTAATTTGGGGCTGATACTACCTACTAATAAATGATTTCTAGGTCCTGGAGAAAATTCCAATTTAGGAGAAGAGTTTCAGACCCTAGAACTATTAGAATTTCCTTGATATTGTCAGGAAAAACAGACAAGGCATTCCTGACAGTACCCCATGATCATTGAGTATAAATCAGGCAAAGATTTACTTGCAGCAGACACCCTCTCAAGGTTATACTATAAACATCTACTCTGCACTAATGGTGAAGACCTGTGACAGATCCAGGAAATTCATGCTTGCTTCTTCATTATCCTGATCAGACTCTTTTACGGGTTTATGGGGAATCCTTTATGTAAGCTTTGATGAGCTTGGATTTCAGGCAAGAAATATTGGTGTTAAACTCCTTGCCATCTGGTGATCACTTCCACATTTTTTGCTTCCCATAGTCTTAGCTGCAGACCATCTCTTTCATTCCATGGTAGTCTCATTTCAGTCAAAAGCCAAAAACACAAAGCATAAAAAGATTGAGGGGAAAGCAACCATTATCACACATAAGTATCATTCATTATTAATGATTATCATGTTTCCATTATATACCAATCAGGGTACATTTGGCTGAAAACCCCTCTGGTTCCGGAATCACACCTAGATTCCTATCAAATGGTTTATGACATAACAGCATCATCCTATCCAGATCTTTACCAAAAAGATCTTCACACTCTTAACCTATAAGAATTTGCCCTAATACATTCCAGAATCCATTGATGCTTTCTGTGGAAATGTATTGCTTTGGCTTGAAGCATTCCAGACTTCCAGCACCAAAACCCTGTGGAATATACGCATTCCTGATCCAAGCTATCCTTTTTCCAACTGGGAACCAGCTGATCAATCCTGAATGCATAGACACCATTGTCTACATTTAGCTGTTTTTCCGCATTTAATGGTTTTTTACGTTAAAAACCCATTAAAACAATCAAAACTCAAACCAGGCGCCACAGCGGCGCCCAGGAACTTTCCTAGGCGGCGCATTGGCGCTTTACAAATCAATTATGCGGCGCGGCGGCAATTCTAACCTAATTAATTTGCCAAAACAGCAATTTTAAACCACAATTTGGGGGTTTGCTTTTGGCTAACCTTAACCAAACTTCTTGACACAGTCAAGGCAATTAAACAATATAATTAAATCCTCATTAATTATATTCCCAGCATATGTTAATTAACCTTCCCAGTTAATTAATCCGTTTGAAGACAACAAGTCTTTACTTGACACAGCCAAGTCCATTTGGCCCTATGATGAAATCCTCATCAATCATATTCCAGGGTATCAATTAATTAACCTTCCCAGTTAATAAATTGTGTTTGAGACACCTAGCCTCATAATCTGAACCGTTCATATTATTCATTTCTGCCCTCAATTAGTACAGCCTAATTGATTCCTGGGTATCTGTCAGGGCACAGATTGCCCTGGATAGTCAGCTGGCCTCCTTAGAGTTGATTAAACATGCAGTGTGGAAATCCCCACAAAACACTTTCCAGGGCGAAATATCCCCCTTTTGACTAGCAAATGGCCCGGGATTTGAGAGGCACACAAGCCTTGAATCCCTGGCATCAAGACTGTTAACAAATTTGGGCCACCTACCTATCAGGAAATGGCACATTGGGAGCGCAACCGTTTGATTGCGCAATTGGACAATTGATTTGTTGCGGGAGCTAAAAATAACTGTAGCAACTTGCCATGCTGCAAATTCCAAAAGGTTTATGTTATAGCAGCCAATGAGATCTCACCCTCTTGGCCAAGCATGCAAATTCCGGGTAAAATTGTAAATCCAACTCCAAATGATGCCATCAGTTCTCTGGTGACACAAAAGGCCACAAAATCTTCAGTAAGTATAAGTAGTGAGGGGGAGAAGCCCTCCTCACTGTTGACATCTTAATAAAGCGAGTTTATACCAATAAATTATTATTTTATTGCAGGAATTGTCTATTTTTGCTCAAATTTAATTATTCTCTTTGCATCCATTTGTGAATCCACTACTCAATACCAACTTGCATACCCATATCCACCTGGCAATACTCCTGTTGTCCTTGCCAAACTGCCTGGCGCCCTTGACCTGGAGTATTTCCATCCCCATCACCTGTATCTGCCACCAGTAATGAAGGATATTCCAACTGCCCCTCCTCTCCCCGACGCGCCTCCCACCCAGGACTTTAGCAAGCTGAGGGTTGTCTATATCACAGTATTGGGGCTGGCCAACCAAGTTGTGCCCCATACTGGGAGTTGGCGCCCCCTAGCCACTGCTCTAAACTACCTGGTCTGCATAGCGCCTATTGTGTAAATGGCCTTTCAGGCCCGGCCTGCCTCTCCTGTGGGAGTCCAGCCGGACTCTGGTATGGGCTGTGACAGTATCAATTAACCTCCATAGTTAATTAGACGCTTTGAGACACCTAGTCTCATAATCTGAATTTTTTAGATTATTCATTTTGGCCCTCAATTAGTACAGCCTAATTGATTACTGGGTAATCCATTACTATGCTGTAAAACTCTCCAAGGCCAATCCTATTGTTTTGAATTTCAACCTATGAAATTAATCACAATTCAACCTCTTTGTGAGACCATAGCCAATGTGACTGTAGTACGGTCACAAGACCCTGATTGTCCATGTTAATAATGGGGAATCTCCAAGAGTGTTTCTAACCTGGCACACCAATGTGTGTACAAAAAAGTTCTTAAGAACAAACACCTTTCCAAAAACGTCTATGGTACCCTTCACCGCATACTGCCAAATGGAGATAAAGTATCATACATCCTGTCAACACCAAAGATTGATACAATCCTTCTCTGTCATAGATATTTGGGTCATATCAGTAGAAGAAACCTACATGAGTATCTCAAGACTCACTACTGGTAGCCCAAAATGTTGGGCAACATCAAATAGGTTCTTGACTAATGCAAAGTATGTGAAAATTAATTTTGTTACAAGGCACACCCAAAGCCTGTGATGCCAGTACCAATCATTCAACAATTTAAGATATGGGCATTTATCAGGAAATGCATTTTTCCCTATTGAAACTCAAGTTTTGGGACAGGACTCAAACCTTGGTCAAGAACGTCCCTGGGCTGCCAGCTCTGAAAACCAGGGGGCCAGCTGCCTGTATTCTTTTGGGATTAAAGCCCCTCAGACCCAAACCATAATTGCAAATAAGGATGAAGACATCAGCATAAAGTTACCAACAATGACATCTAGTGAGGGACATATCAAATTTTCTAATAGAGGCTAAGAGATTCATGTCATTTGTCTATTGAACTTGAGGTCTACCTTGGTGGCCAATCAGGACCTCTCACCTTAATAAAATGTGTCCTGAGGGCCACCCCAAAGAGTATTTCTCAGAAACAGAAGATTTATGCTATCCTTTCAGAAGATCCAGTCAATGAACACCCTTCCCCACCAGTACCATTTTGCTGCCCCAAAACTTGGGTGTCCTGCCCAGCCAAATTCCCAATTCTCAATTATCTGAATCCCAACCATTAGAATCAAAGTCTGGTAGAGGGGTAATAAATGAACCCTTAGACCCTGCACCATAATATTCCATATTTGAATAAATGTATTAGATATTGGGGGGTTTAACTATTGCTATATTTCATCTTAAAAGTCCTCCAGTTCAACTCTAATCCTTCCAGCCCGCCTGCGCCGTTGCCTGCAAGCCTTTGTTCTCCAGGTGCACATTCTTGTCTTATTTTCACAGAGTACTTGTTAAACCCCAAATACCAGGGGTTCACATCTAAGAACATACTAGCAAAAAATCACTTGGCCTGCACTAAATAGTTGACCCAATATAAAAGAAGGGACCCTAAGTTATCACTGAACCCCAGCTGTTTAAGGATAAGTACAGCTTCCTCCCTGCCTACCAGCTAGACATGTAGCCACTGCTCACCCCTAAACTGATGCCTGTGTCTGCCTCTGAACTCCCCCTAGATAGCTTTAATAAGCTGTTTAGGATAGTTTACACCACTCTCTCTCTGGGGTGATTGACACTATAATCCTGGCTTCTGGCTTGGGGTCCTGGTCCTGGGTAGGAAATCTATGCTGTAACTATTTAAGTTAGCCTGATTCTATGAAAGGCTCTGCCCCTGGCCTACGGCCTGTCCAATCCCAGGAAATTCTGACAGGGGTTAGTTCCCAGACATCATTAGATGCTGTGGGACCCAGACCTGAAGATAAAAATTGAATAATGCATCATCACTGCCATCAGCTATGCAACATAATGGCTGGCAGCGCAAGCTAGAAAAGCACACAAAGGAAATGATGTGATACAAGCTATTATTAAACAGATCCTAGCCAAGTTTGGAGAGATGGAACTCCTGATTATACACAGGGGAACAGAACCCACTTGTGTAGGCCTAAAAATCACCTTACCAGAAATGAGATTAAATGTACATTTTCCAGCCCTTATCACCCACAAGTTAATGAGAGAGTGAAAAGGCTGAATTAGACATTGTGGAAGCGCTGAGTAAACTATTGGCTAATGACCCACACCTCTGAGCAGATATGCTTTCAATAGCACTGATGGTGTGTTGAACCTGTGACAACTGTAATAATGTCAAAATCCTGTATGAATTTGGTTATGGGCACAATCCCATCATTGTTAAACCCATGCTAGGACTGTGACTAACTTTGCCTAAGAAATTACCAAGTAGCAATGGACCTGCTTTACAATAAGATGGACAAGACCAGGGAGGTAAATAAAAGGGAAGTGTGAAAAGAGAGGCTATATTCCTCAAAGAGGAACCTTTTCAGGTTGGAGATGAGATCTGGGTATTCAACCATGACCTACATTATTGAACTAGGGTTAAGAGGTTCAGGTGTATCATGGAAGTTAAACCCAACAGTAATTATCCTGTCAAATAGATTGGTACTGGCTGTGACGGATCCAGGTCTAACCAGTCAAACTTACTGTTATCTTGCCCTTGACTCTTGTTACAGGTATCTTCCTGTGACAAAGCTTAGATGAGCTTTATCTCCAGCAAGGCAATTTTGTGAGACATCACTTTATTGTCATCTCTACAACAAGCCATAATTTTGACACTCTTTTCCTCTCTATTTCTTAGCGTCTTAACTTCATGATTGGCTCTGTCCTTTACTTGTTGCAAAATTTCATTGAATTCTAATAGCAAGTTCAAAGAGTCCCATGCATAAACTCAATTTCCTTGTGCCAGGGTTCCCTCTCTGATGAAATAGTCAGAGTACAGTTCTTCAAAAGCCGCTTTCACTTCTACCAAAGATTCCTCAGGTGCAATCTTAGAGACCTCCAGACTTGCCCAAGCCTCCTCAAGCAAGCTGGTAGGAACTTCCTTTCTTGTAGCAGCGGCCTCAACACAAAGCACTCCAAAAGTTTCTCTTTAAAATAGTAATAAAGAAGACATGATAATTAAAAAGTAGTTGAGGGGAAAGCGTCAAAATTGACAGTATATCTTTATTTAAAATTAGCTTTTTTGCTTATATACCATTTGGGGCATATTTGGCTGAAAATCTCTCTAGTTCCTGAATCAACCTATGATTCATCACATGGTCTATGACATTTGAGTCATCCAAACCCAGATCTTTACCTAAAAGATCTCCAATATTTCTCAACCTATGAGAACCAACCTACAATGGGAAGAAGTCACCTGAAGCCATTCATCCCAATGTACCAATTCAGCATGGAGCTTCCCCAGCTCCTGGCGCCAAACCCCTGTGGATTACACATCCCAAAACTCAGCTATAAATGTTCCAAATGTGAACCAGCTGATCAAACCTGAATTCCTAGGCATCATTACCTTTATTCAGTTATTGTTACATTTAATGGTTTTCTTGCATCTTAAAACCTATTAAACTGCTTCAAACTCAAACAAAACACCACCATGGTGTTTTTAAACCCAAATTTGGGGGTTTACCTATGATTAACCATAACCATACCTATTGACACAGTCAAGGCAATTAACAAATATAAATAAATCCTCATTAATTATATTGCAATATTTATTAAATAACCTTTCCAGTCAATTAACTTGATTTTGAGACACCTAGTCTCCAAGATTGATTTGACCAATCTTACCTTCTTTTCTTTTATTGAATATAGATACTAAGTTTCCAGGAATCTTTATCTGAAGAATTCCAACCAAACCTATCTATATAAAACAAACAGCAAAAACAGAGCAACTTTGTATCTTGGAGTATTTATTCAACTAAATACTTAACAGTGACTGTCATACAGTTACACTGGCACAGGATTGAAATGCATGAACCATAGCCGGCTCTGCCCATGTAAGGCAAGAAATGCCCAATGTAATTCCTGACCACCTGTTCCCAATGAAAAGCTGGATTGGTACCAAGCTTGAGTCCCAGATAACCTTGAAAAATTCCTAAGGCTCTACCTTCCAGCACCCCAAGGGGGATGGTGCAACATCTATGGTTAATCCCTCTCAGTGAGGTGATTCCCCAAGTGATTTTCTGGCTGATGATTAATTGGTGGCACTTCTATCAAACATACATATAATATGGGATGAAACGTTTTGAATCCTAATTAAAATACTACCTGGACAAGCCCCATGACTACCATGATGTACATGGACAGTATGTGGCTTTCCATAATACTATATCATCCCCAATATCCATATCAAAGAAAGTATCATTCTCTTATTAAAATCCCTCTTTATTACATTTATTATACTTCCCAGAAGTATATACTCAACACAGTTATATATTATGGATCTTCCTCAACATGGATCAATCCACCACCTGCTTGGGTTGCTTTAATTGCGATAAGCTGAATCGTTTAAGATCAATTGTTTCCTAAATCATAAATGTGGACCATATGATGGGTAGATTTTGGTGGATTGGGTTATAAGTTCACGAGACATTGGATTTGTGCAAGCTTTTCCTTTTTGGAGACCTGAATTATATGAACTTCTGATGAATAGAATTGGTTTGAGTTTAGTTTTACCGCTGCTAAACCCATATATCTATTGCGGGTCATAACGAGAAAAGCAAGCTGAAAGAAGAAGTTTCTGGATAGTATGTGTAGCTACTCGTGGGGCAGATCTGGGGTGGGGAAAGGGCGCAAAGGTGGCGAATGCGCGGTTTAACGTGGGGAAGTTTAGGCTCGACGGCTGAGGGGCGGGCTACTTTTATGGAGAACCTGTGGGTTAATATTTTTACTGAAGAAACATAACAATTAAAAGAAATTAATTTTCTGAACATGCCATAGCTGGGAGTATTCGGTGGCGGTACTTTGAGAAGTAAAATGGTTTAAAATGAATTTTTATTATCGGTTGTGAATTTACAAACTCATATCCGACAACCCAACCAAAAGATTTTTTTAATATTATTTATTACAACTTGACCTTAACATCCTCTTTTGATGGATTGTTTTCATATTTACGATAATAATTAGCATATGGGTAACAATATGGTTTAGCTAATAGGATGGGTTATTGATGAAATATAGAGGCAAGTATTAAATAGAATGATTTTTATAGAGAATTAGTGAAATTAATGTCCCACATAGAATAGTTCATTGACATAAATGGATTACATTGTAGATGAGTAAAATGGAATTAATTTATATTTTAATTTATGAATTAAGTTTACATGGTAAGATCCGTAATACTTTTCTTTAAACGATGAGCTCATCTGAAGTGAGCAATGGCGGCACGAAAGGAAGCCGAGAGGGGTCTACAAAAATATGAATTGCGACGGAATGTAGGGGCGGCGCGTGGCCCGGCGTCACAGGCGTTGGAAGGGGTTAGCGTCAGCTTGAGAGTGGAGACCTGGCTGCCGGCGAAGTACGCAAAGCTAGCAAAGCCACAGTCTATGACATCGTCAAAATGACTCGCTCGGATCTGTTCAACTACCATTTCAGGAAGGACGCTCTCTATGACGTGCTTCTGATTTGAGAGCGAGCGGCGACCTGTAGTCTGGCTGGCGTCGAGTGGAGTATGCATTAAAGATTCCTAATTTAACATGCATCCTTTATACACTTTTAAACCTTGTCATTTTGGGTAGATATTATTTGCCACACCCATCTCTGCTGATCTGAACGCCGCCAGCTTTCAATTTAAGAATTTATTAAGCAAAGCCAATCATTTCCGATTAAAACCCCCAACGGAGTGTGCCACCCCCCTCAAGTACCATCGTCTTGACATACTGTATCGTGCCCCACGTCGAGCTACGTCCAGAAATGATCTACTCCGCACAAGCCATAGCCAATTCCATTTAAACCCCAGGCGGCTTAACCTAGTCAACCCATTTCATCTCTGCTCTCGTCAGTCGAAACCCATACCCACCCAGAAGCTACACACCTTCGATCTCGTTGGATCTACATCCCACAATCTAAATCATGAATGAATATTATATTTATTATTTTTAAAAATAACCCCTGCCATTTCAAAGCAACAGGTACTTTTTATCCACCAATCATAACCATATGCTCTTTTATAAATTTTTCTTGCATTAGGGGTAGTTCTAGAATATTCCCAAGGTAAATATTTTCCAACCCCGATCCTACCTGTTATTTCCATACCTTTGTATCAGACCTATAACCTACTATCTCAATATCAACAATCTTAAACCAATCATATCATAACTCATATCTAGTTCACTTCCTACTACCCTAACCCTCACCTTTATCCTCTCTGTGTGACAGAAATGGTCGGATAATAAGAAGCAGTCTCCATGTGGTGGGGAATCACCACCCAAATCCACATAGAGTTGATGATTAACCACCAACAAAGCTTCAATTACTGTTTCGTAAAATTTCTAAATGATACACTAGGGTTAAGCAGAATGATTAAACCTAACCAAAAAAAAGCCCAAGATAAATAGCCTGGGAGAGGATCAAGGTGTCTTCAGCATAAAATTCTGGACATTGAGATGCAACACAATTTTCATTTTCAAAGACAGGGGGAACCACTCCAAGATTGGCAGGCATTGAATTAACATTGGGAGGTACCAACAACAAAGTTCCAACAGCAGGGCCCCATCTTCCTGTAATGATTTGGCTAAAAATCAACTTGTAGGGAATGTAGCGCAGCAGGTCAACTACAGGATGCATGATAAAATAAAGTTAGACCAAGGGAATATTGATTTTTATTGAGTAAATTTTTGGGAGGACTCTACTCTTAGAGTTGAACCAGTGAAAATTATTCAATATATATTAAAATTTGACTAAGCAATACCACCTGGATCCTTGGCTCATATTCCTTCTACATTGTCAAGTGAGTATCTAGTCCAGTTTGCAAAGAGCCCTTGAGTGACCAACTTCTGATGACCATGCTGATAAATAAAATCATATCAGGTGACCCTCAAATTACGTCAATTTATCAACATCAGCTTACAGGGGGAAATCAGATTCAACTGACAAACTGGAGCAGCTGTAACCCATTTTCAATAAACTGTTTGATTTAAATCCGTCAAATCAGTTAAATTGGTTAACAACTTTTGTGCTTTCCAAGCCTTCCAACTTGGGCAAATATTTCCCTGCATTATGGAATCTACCATGACATTACCCTCTGCTTTAGCCCAGGGTACAATACCACTGTCAGAAAGATGAAACAGGGAGAAGTTCTTGTGAGCAGATGGAAGTTCCATTGCTGCCAGAGTGAGCTCAGGATGACCAATGGCTGTTGGGTTGTGATTATAGAACTCTTGGATGATCTCAGGGGAATTGGAACAGTTATGGCGTGGAACCCACAAATTTTCAGAATTGGTATATCCTTTCCAGGACACCAAATACTCCAGTCAGCGGCAATTCTTTTGAGAAGCCAGGATACAATTTAAATCATACTCAGGCTCAACTTCTGCAATAATAGGTTGGTAAGAAAGCACCTCAGCGCCCTTAAAGAGAGTGAGTAAACATTTGTGGAAGGTATGGAAAATTTCAAAGGATGGTAGTAAATCTAAACAATAAGCAGAAGGACCAATTTGATGTTCCACTTTGAAGAGACCAGCTTTCTTAGGACCTAATTTGTGACAAGAGACCTTCAGCTTCATATTACAGGCATCAACTATGACTAGATCACCTGGTCTGAAGGTTGGACCCTCCTAGTGCTTGCAATCTGTGTATTTCCTGTAAGTTGTCACAGCGGCAGCGAGAGTAACTTGAAGCTCCTGATGAATCTGCTTCAATGCAGCGGTTTGATTGGTCACAGCTTCCACATTGCTAACCAGTCAAGGACCCATGTCGGATGAAGGATTGTAACCCACATTGGCATGGAATGGCAAAACCTGAGCTGATGTGTGTGGGGAGTTATTATACGTGAACTCTGCCATGGGTAGGTTTGAGCACCAGTCATCCTGTTGCGCATTTGTGTAGAATTGTAGGTAGACCTCCAAACTTTGGTTTACCCTCTCTGTTTACCCATTGGACTGGGAATGAAAAGCAGTGGAGCATCACAGTTTGATCCCATTAATCCCAGTAAAGACTTCCCAGAACTGAGCAATAAATTAGGGCCCACAATCACTCACTATCTCCATTGGGATGTCATGTAGGAAGAAGATCAAGTTCACAAACAACCTTGCTGTTTCCACCAACGTAATTATGGTTGAGCAATGAACAAAAATGTGCCATTTTTTTAAACCAATTCACCACCACCATGATTGCATTAAAGCCATTGGAATCCAGAAGTTCTCCAATAAAATCCACCAACACTGACGTCCAAGGCCCTGTGTTGTGTATGCTGCCATTCACCATGTCTCAATTTCACCTTCAATGAGTTATATTGATAATGAATCCCTAGCTTTTGCTTTTTCTCCTTGAAATGGGTCTATTTCTGAATCAGGAAATATAATTGTTTAGTTTCTTGACTCTGCGCAACTCACTTGCCCCACTAGTGCTGGTGGCAAGTGATCCTATTGTCATGGTAGTGTTTTGTGGTATTCCTAACCACTATATATTCCATTTCACATTCACCAATAAAAATTAAGTTCTATTCACATTTTCATATTTGTGTCTTCTGTACTTCTGCGCCTCTCTCTAGCCACAACTAGTAGAGATTATTCTTCCAGGGCCGCAAGGTAACCGCATAGCCTTCCCTGTCATCTAACCAAGACTTAGTACAAATCCAATCCTAAGGTTAGGATTTCCCGTTGTGTGTCTGTGCCGCGCCTCAGAACAGGACAAAAATGGTGCTCACTACAGGGGCTGTAAGCCCCTTGGTTATCCCTTTCACATCCACACTTTCAGGTCCTTTGCCTCCACCTATACAGAGACAACTTAACCTGAAATTACCAGTCCTCCTATTGAAGAGAATATTGACAACCAGCCTATTACCCCCACTATACTGAACCTTGGGAATGGTCCCTGCCTAGTTGCTTACCCCATGGGTACCCCTGACTTGGAGCAAGTCATGTCAGTAGCCCTTGGGATAGCCTGTGAAGGAGCCATCCCTTGCCTTCAGTTGCAGTTCAGTCGGGCTGAATACTACAAATTAATTGTGGCTTCTCACTTTCCATAACATCTCCTCTCAGCAGCTGGCTCCGCTGAGCACTTACTATCATCCTTTGTGCAGCCTGCTTTGGCCCACCATCAAATGGTGTTGGGGCTCCATATCCAAGAAATCTTGTCTCTGCAAGCAGCGGTTACTCATCACTGGGACTAGTTTGCGGCCTACCAACAGTGGATTCATTCCCTGTTTTCCTTGGTATCTGACAACCAGCGCAACTCTGTCACCTCTCAGACCTGTTTGGTTAATTCTATCAAACAAATGCGCCATTCCATCCCCAAATACGTAAGAGAGTGTCTACACAAGATTCACCAGCTAGAACAACCCTGGCAAACCCAAGTATATTCCACCCTGAACGCTTACCTCACCAACTTTGAACAACTTGTACAACAGCTCAATACATTCAGCACATATTCCTTTGAGCAACTACAGCAGGTAGCGGACTTTGCTGTTAATGGCCTTAATGAACTCAGTGCGGCGTTTGATCAAGAAATAGCTGTCACTGCTACTGCTATAGTCAAGCTCCAGAGTCAGGTGAATAAATTAGCTACGCCCAAGCCAGATGTTCCTCCCTCTCCCCCTTCTGATGACTTGGTGGATAGGGAGCAGAGAATATGGGATGCCATTTGAGAACTATGTTTGACTAGTCGCAGACAGGTATGCCCTGCTGAGGCGCCTCAACCTGACCCCCAGGTGCTTGAATTGACTGCTCAAGTTGCAGAGCTGCAGCAAGAACTTGCTGCCTTACGCGAGATGATGGCAACTGCTGCTACTCCAGTTGGGGTTGTCAATGAAGATGGTTGCTGCCCTGGCTTACCAGGAGCTCCTTGAATCCAGTGCGCTAGGGAACTAATTGCCCTAGCTAACAAGGTGGATTAATTGAAGCAGGACCATACTGAGCTGGATAGAGACATACAAGAAATGAATGATGTGATCAACTCTGTGAATGATAGGTTCACCCCTTGCCTCTCAGTAGGGCCATCCCTTACTTCCTGACTGGCTGAGCTCTCTACAATAGTGACCACCAAAGGTCAACGCTTGGATACTACTGCACAACAGTCCACTCAAGCTTTTGATACAGGTGCCCATGCTGTTGAAACCCTGACTACCCTTGAAGAGAGTGCTCGGCAGCTATGGGCTAGACAGCCCCCCTCTGAATCCAAAGCAGAGTTTTCCCTGCATAAAAAAACGTACTTGATTCTAAAAATGGTGGCCCAACTCCCAAAGCACACTTCAAGCCTACCTTTAAGCAAGTCTTTGACCCCAATACCTCAACCATTGCAGCTTTCCTAACTATCTACAAAACTGCCATGAGATGAGCTTCAGACAAAGTTAAGAAAGAACATATTCTGACCTGTCTACATCCAACTTGCCAGGAGGTGGTGGTGCCTGAGCTACCCACCATTGAGAAGTGGGAAGACATGAAGCAGCTTCTGATTGACGAGTTTGGTGGTGACCTTAGTCTGGAAGTAAAGAAGGACGCCTTCATGCATATTGCTTTCAAGCCTAAAGAGACGCTAGCCGAGTTTGCAGACAGATTCTGCATGGAAGGACAGCAACTGATCACAAGCAGACAGTTGATAGCCCATGAAGCCTACATGGCTTGCGCTCAAGCCCTCAAGGTTAAACAACTTCTGTGCCTTCACTTAAAAGCCCATAAGGCTATGATTTCCTCCATGAAGAGCATAAAGACGTTGTTGCAGGATATGTACCTTACCCACTCTGGAGCAGTTGTTAGGGAAGGTCAAGCTACCTCTAACTCTGGTTCATCTTCCCGTGGTCCTTGCATTCTTACCATGAACTTGCAAAATCCTCCTCAACTCCAAGATTGCCACAACTGTGGTCAGATAGGTCATCATTCTCAAGTCTGCACCAACCCGCGGGTTGAAGGAGCTTTTCAGGGAACCAACCCTGACTGGTCGGCTTGCTAGCGTCTGGGAACTGGCAGGTTGCAGACTGGGTGAGCAGGGCCCACCAAAGGATTGGTGCTAAATTAATGAGGTAGGACATTGACTTGCCCAACCACAACCACAGACCAGTGGCAGGGACAATAGTATCTATTACTCCTGTGAGAGTTATATATACAATTCCAAAAAGCTTATTGGTATGGTCCAGTGGGAGTTTGGCAGCGGAGGCGGGCATTGGCTTGGGGGTGACAGGTGGCTCCATGTCTATTTGATAGGCAGGGAGGAAGTTGTATTTATCTCTGAACAGGCTGGGTTTGGTATTGTACCAAGGGCCTTCTCGGTTGTATCTGGTTCTCTCAGTGATTCTGGCCAAGGGGTCCTGGGCTAGTATGTTGTTGGCAGTATAGTCTCTGTACTCGGGCTTTAGTGGATACTCCATGAAGTGGACGGGACCAAAGGGAGCGCCTGGAGGGCGGTACATAGCTGGCGGGTTGGCGGGGGGGTCAGATGATCTTTGAGTGAACTGGCAGATTACAAGGGATAAAATATGGCAAGAATTGTGGAAACCAATATCTCATAACCTTTATTTAAAAATGACAATGGGGTTTTGGTCCTGGCCTGGCAGGTATTTATCCCTCACTGCCAGGCTTCACTTCTTGGTCAGGCTTTCTGGACTTGGGCAGGTTGGCATAAGGTGTCTCAGATGGCAGTGTGGCGCTTGGCACTGGCGGTCTGCCATTGGCTGCTTTGGGGTGAGAAGACTTCAAATCCTTCTGTTTATTGATTCAAATGTTGGGTGCCTCTTTGGGTTCAGTGCCTTCCCCGGGACTTTTGGAGAGTTCAGAATAGTTCCCAGGGGGGAGATTTGTCTATTTCACCGGGCAAACTGCCAGTGTCAGGCGTTGGCACCTCAGGAAAATTCTTGGCATCTTGCACTGGCAATTTGCTTGCAGAATCCTGCGGGACAGATAAGGGTTTGGGTCCTGGCAGGCTGGTAGAAACTTCTTTAATTAGTAGTGGGTTGTTGTGTTCCCAGCCTATGAGCCTGGCAGTCTGCAAAGGGTTTTGTCCAGGGTTTGACTCTGGTTCCGTATTTTGAGATTTAGGAGCATCCAAATTGTCATTCCTGACATCATCCCCTTCTTCCCCCAAAATTCCCCCTTTCAGGGCCTTCTTCTCAAGGTATTGTTGGATGTCCTGTTTGGCATTGGTTAGATTTCTCAAGGGCTCCCAGGTGCTTTCTTCTGGGGGGTAGCCTGCCTGTGGCGGATCCAGGCCTAACCAGTCCATCCCACCATTATCCTGCACTTGACTCTTATTGCCATTACCTTCCTGTGACAAAGCTTCCAGGAGCTGCCTTCAGGGAGGCAATTTTCTGGGACAACACTTTGTTGTCATCCCGCCAACAAGCCATGATTTCAACGCTTTTTCCCTCTCTTGCTCTCAATGCCTCAATTTCACGGTTTGCTATTTCATTTACTTTTTGTAAGATTTCATCCCATCCTACTAACAAATTTAAAAGCATTCCAAGCATAGATTATGTTTCCTTGGGCAGGAGTCCCCTCCTTTGCAAAATAATTGGAATACAGCTCTTCAAATGCAGCCTTTACTTCCACCAAAGACTCTGTA
The DNA here is from genome assembly GCA_014839935.2 of Entomophthora muscae. Lineage (NCBI taxonomy): Eukaryota > Fungi > Entomophthoromycota > Entomophthoromycetes > Entomophthorales > Entomophthoraceae > Entomophthora > Entomophthora muscae. The sequence continues at coordinate 3,987 of QTSX02002317.1, read as the reverse complement.
GGAACAGTCTTGGTGACCTCCAGGCTGGCACAAGCTTCTTCCAATGAACTTGTAGGAACCTCCTTCTTTGCAGCAGCAGTCTCTACACAAAGTACTCAAAATTTGGCTCTCTTAAATTTTAACAAAGAAGTCATGATAATTGAAAAATAGGTGAGGGGAAAGCGTCAAAACCAACAATGTGAATATATCTTTTATTAATGTTTAACTGTTTTTGCTTATATACCATTTGGGGCATATTTGGCTGTAAACATCTCTAGTTCCTGAATCAACCTATGATTCATCACATGGTCTATGACATTTGAGTCATCCAAACCCAGATCTTTACCTAAAAGATCTCCAATATTTCTTAACCTATGAGAACCAACCTACAATGGGAAGAAGTCACCTGACGCCATTCATCCCAATGTACCAATTCAGCATGGAGCTTTCCCAGCTCCCAGCGCCAAAACCCTGTGGATTGCACATCCCAAACTCAGCTATCAATGTTCCAACTGGGAACCAGCTGATCAAACCTGAATTCCTAGGCATCCTTGCCTTTATTTGGATATTTTTGCATTTAATGATTTTTTGCCTTAAAACTCATTAAACTGCTCCAAAACTCAAAACAAGCACCACCACGGCGCCTCAGCGCTTCTCAAATTCATTAGGCGGCGCAGCGGCGCTTTTAATCCAATAAATTTGCCAATGCAGCACTTTTAACCCAAATTACAGGGGTTTTCCCATGGTTATCCTTAACCATACCTCTTGAAACAGTCAAGGCAATTAACTAATATAATTTAATCCTCATTAATTATATTGGGTTGTGTTTATTAATTAATCTTCCCTTTTAATTAAACCGTTTTTGAGACGCCTAGTCTCTAAGATTGCTTTGGCCAATCTTGCCTCAATTTTCTAGTTAGCCTAACCTAACTGACCATCCACATTCTGTTCTTTTATTAAACATAGATATCCATTTTCTAGGAACCTTTACCTTAAGAATTCCAACCAAACCTATCTATATGCAATAAACAGCAAAAACAGAATATCTTTATATTTGGAGCATTTATTTGGCTAAATACTCAGCAGTGACTGTAGTACAGTCACACTGCCCACTTGACGTAGTACTGGGGGGTCTTGTAGTGGACTCAGTTGCCGTGGATGTATTCAACTTTGTACTCAATTGAGTGGTCCTTCCGGATTAGGGGGGGCTTGACTTGATCTTCTGGTGGGGTAGGGAGTTTCCGTCTTTTTTGAACAACAGGGTACGGTGGAAAACTTTATGGATCTTCCACATGGGGGTAGGTCTAACTTGAAGGCTACTTCTCCAATGAGCTTGGTGATCTTGTGTGGTCTGCTTATTCTGTGAGCTAGTTTTCTGCAAGGCACATGCAGGGGCACGGCATAGGAATCCAAATAGACCTTGTCTCCAACCTGGAGGAGTTTACGGGGGGTCTGTTTTTGATCAGCAAAGGCCTTGTATGTCTGTACAGCTTGGTTCAGGTTTGCTAGGCATACAGTTTGGGTGTCGTGGATCTGTTCAATCCAGGCACATCCTGACGGGTTGTTTTCCTTGTTTCCAATGCTAGGGTCCCATGAGGGGTCAAACCCGTAGTTGGCTTTGAAAGGGGACATTCCAGTAGATACATGGTATTTGGTGTTGTAGGCGTACTGTGCCATGAGTAGCATCTTGGCCCAGTTATCTTGGTTGGCGTGGGCATAGCATTGTAGGTACTGTTCAAGTATTTGGTTCACTTGTTCAGTCTGGCTGTCGGTCTGTGGGTGGTAAGAGGTTGATACACAGCGCTTTACCCCCAAGTCCTTCATCACCTGAGCCCAGTAGTTGGAGGTGAATTGTGGTCCTCTATCAGTGATGATTTCCACCAGGGTGCCGTGTTGGGTTAGGATGCAGTTGTGGAAATGTCTAGCTGTTTCTGCGGCAGTGCAGTGGGTGGGGTAGGGACAAAATAGGACATTTTAGTGAATCTTTCTACCATGACTAGGATTGCATTGAACAAATTGAAAGGGGGTAGTTCCGCAATATAGTCCATTGAAACAGACTGCCAGGGTCTTGCTGGGATGTCTAGTGGTCTTAGCAAGCCCTCAGGTTTGGATCTACGGGGTTTGGGTCTTCCACGTGTCTCACAGTCTTTGATGTAGGCGGCCACGTCTTTGTCCAGTTGGGGCCAAGCATAATTCTTCTTGATTCCTTGGATTGTCTTGAGTCTGCCAGGGTGGCTGACCATCTCTAAATTGTGGTAGTCTATGAGTACTTTGGTCCTTGTTTCACCTTCTGGTACATAGATCTGGTTGTTTAACAGCAGGGTAGTTCCTTTCAATGAGAATCCCTTCTTGTAGTGTCGGCTATCTGGGTCTGAGGTCAGGTTGGCAATGAGTTCCACTGAATACTTGTCTAGTTTCTGTGCCTCAATGATGACAGGCTTATGGGCCATGATCTTCATGAACATCAGTTGGATGCCTAGGCTATCAAGGTCAAGGAGTACATGGGTGTTGTGGCCCTTGGTCTCAGCTATGGTGGGGATCATATCTGCTCTTCTGCTCAGTGCGTCAGGTACTATATTGACTTTCCCAGATTTGTAGTCAGTTGTCAGGGTGTAGTTAGCCAGTTCTAGAGCCCATCTGGCCTGTCTCTGGTTCAACTGTCTGGGTTTAAATAATTAAACCAAGTTCTTGTGGTCAGTTAGGACTTTTACTGGGAATTCAGCGCCACATAGATACCAGCGCCAATGTTTCAGGGTCTTCATTATTGCAAGCATCTCCTTGTCATAGAGTGGGTAGTTCCCTTTGGCAGGCAGCATCTTCTTGGAGTAATATGCTATGGGATGTAGCATACTATCCCCTCCTTCCTGAAGAAGGACCCCACCCACCGTGAAATCAGACGTGTTGGTTTCCAGGACAAAAGTTTTGGAGGGATCTGGCATGGCCAGGACAGGGGCGGAGGTGAAGGCAAGTTTCAAGGTCTCAAAAGCGGCAGTACACTCCAGAGTCCAGGCAAAGGTAACCTTGTCAGAGAAAAGGCAGGTCAGGGGGAGGGTAATGTGAGAATTTTTTTTGATTAAATCTCTGCAATAATTTGCCAGACCCAAGAAACTTCTCACATCCTTTCTGTTTTTAGGCACCAGCCAAGACGTTATTGCTTCTAATTTGTCTTGTGCCATGGCAAAGCTGCCAGTCTTCACTACGTACCCCAAGAATTCAACCTCTGACTGAAAAGATTCACACTTCTTGATCTTAGCGTGTAAATTGGCTTGGGAGAGTTTCTCCAATATGAGGTCCAGGTGGTGAAGGTGTTCCTTGTGAGGCTTGCTGTAGATGAGGATGTCGTCCAGATATGCCACACAGAAGCGGCCAAGGTATTCCCCTAGGACGGTGTTGTTCATCCTTTGGAAGGTGCTGGGGGCGTTTCAGAGGCCAAAGGGCATCACCAGGTACTTGCACAGCCCATATTGGGGTTTAAAGGCAGTCTTATACTTGTCTCTGTTGTGTTCTGAGGTGCAGCACAGACACACAAAAAAAAATCCTAACCTTAGGATTGGATTCAACTAAGTCTCAGTTAGATGACAGGGAAGGAAAATTTGTTTACCTTGCAGCCCTGGAAGAATAATCTCTACTAGTTGTGGCTAGAGAGAGGCGCGGAAGTACAGAAGACACAAAGACAAAAATGTGAATAGAACTTAATTTTATTGGTGCATAAGGAAATGGAATATATAGTGGTTAGGAATACCACAAAACACTACCAGGACAGTAGGATCACTTGCAACTAGAATTAGTGTGGCAAGTGAGTTGCGCAGAGTCAAGAAACCAAAGAATTGTATTTCCTGATTCAGTCATCAACTCATTTCAAGAGGAAAAAGCAAAACCAAGAGATTGTCTTTGAAATGGCCCACCAAAGGCAAAATTGAAATATGGTGAATAGCGGCATTCACAACATTGCCCTCCCCTAGATTTGCCTTAGGGGGGTAATATTTACAAAGGAACTTTGTGTGCACT